>CANXYI010122899.1:0-10589 GCA_948208565.1 Hura crepitans
TGTTGAGGTGGTACCGATTAGATCCATCACATGTGATAGCTACTGAGAAAATTCAAGTTCAGGCAAACTTAACTGACGAGGAGGAACTAATACATATCATAGCTAAAGAAGTGAAGTAGCTGAGGAACAAAGTGATTCCACTTGTGAAGGTGATATAGAAGCACCACAAAACAACCGAGGCGATGTGGTAAAGTGAGGAGTAGATGTGGATACAGTATCCTCATCTTTTTACCTTAGGTAATTTCAAGGACGAAATTTCTTAAGAAGAGAAGAATTGTAACGCGCGACAGTTAAGGTCTTATGAACAGTACCTTCTAAGTTCAAGTGATGTTTCCCGCATTGCAGGACATCATTATGAGTCTAATGACTAGTGTATTAGTCATAAAACTTTGACAGGCCTAAAAATAGGGAAAACGAATTAATTAAAAAAAAATAAGCAGAACTAATAAATCATTTCAGGTTAAGAACTTAGCCCTAAAAGGTGCCTAGACGAACTCAAAAATATCACACCCTGAACCTCAAAAATTCACTGACTATGATAGAGGAGGAATTAAAATTTTTTGAGGTAAATAGATATTTTTCTGAATATTTTTTTTGGCGGGCGAATGTGCTAAAAAGTCAATTGTTAAATTTTGACCTAAAATTTTACATGGACCTTAGTTACGCTAATTGAGAATTTTTAAAACTAAAATGGGAATTTTTGAAGGCCTAGAGGATTTTCTATGAATTTTTGAAGTCAAAAGTGACATAAAATGAATTATAGCCATTGGATTGCCATGTGTCCAAATTTTATGCAACCAAGCCTCCGTACTTAAGGGGTTGCACATGTTAACCTCCTCACATGTGCCAAAGTCATCTTTAACCTTGGCGAACACCAAGAAGCTGACGCCACCACCATTTTTACCCACTAAAATCCTTCATTTTCTCTTTCTCTCTCCTTCAAAGCTCACACAAATTATAGGAAATCAAACCTCCATCATCCATAGATATCAATTCCACTAAGAAAATTGAGAAAAGGAGCCTAAAATGGGAGATTTGTCACTTGGATGAATAGTGACAATTTGGTGTGTTAGTGGTCTAAACTCACTTTTTAATTTTTGGTATAGGTAGATTAGTGTATTCTAAGGATTCTTATAGTTTTAGACTTTCATTTGGAGCTCTAGATTATTTTTAGGAATTTTTCTAAGGTGAGATTTGTGTATGTTTAGGGGTTGAATATACAAGTGAGGAAATCCAAAGAGAAAAGCATAAAAGTGGTGGAGAAAAGGGTGTTCTCACACCCTAGGTATGTGAAATAAGTTAAATCTAATATGTCTTGTGTGTATGATTCATTTTTGTACATTTACCTTGTATGGAAGTGTATGACATTAGGGGTATGCATGGTAATTATGTGTATTGGTGTCATAAAGTTGTTAATGGCATTGAAATAATATATTTTGCATGATCTCTTGGAAATAAATGCATGTGTATGTATGGATTGCATGCTTGGCCGAAATGTGTGCCTTATAGGCTATAATATGTATAACAATGGCTATGGCATTTCAATTGATGAATTGGCTATGTTAGGAAAGTGAATATTTATAGTAACATATTCGGTGTGAAATTGGGTTGATTTGGTACCATAATGGTAACATGGTGTAATGTTTGGTAATATGGAACAAATGTGTACATCAAGGCATGACTTTATACCCTGTGATGTAATTAAGGTTATAAATGAATGGGTAAATAAAATAAGGAAAATTGAAATTGGTTTGTATTGGTATTAGAGAGGCTTAACATATAAAAATTACCAAATGAATAGTGTCGATCTCATAAAGTTACCAAATGAATAGTAACTTTACAACCGTAGCTGAAATTTTGGTATGTTGTCGTAACATGTAAATTAAGGGTAAAATGGACTGAGAAATCAATAATATTAAGACTTACAATCAAATTTAGCTATTGGCCCATCAGTTAGACACCCACTATATGTGTTGACCAATCAATTAGGGAGTTAGCAGCTGCTAGGCAGGTTAGTCCTTATAGGTTCTACTGATGTGTGTTGGTTATGGTGGGTGTAACTATCGAGGTTCTGACATGAACCCTGTATAGTAGGGTATTTAGAGGTCCACCTAGGCTGATCCCTGCAACCCGTTTATCTATTTATGGGTATTAGGAGGTCTTACAAGGCTGATCCTTGCTATCCACCCTTTATGATGCTAATGTGATGTATAGATATTGGGAGGCCTACGGACTAATCCCTATTATCTGCTAGTTCAGTATTAGGAGGCCTATGGACTGATCCCTGCTATCAGGTGAGGTAGGTGCAGCTACCTAGGTCCTAAAAGTGGGCCATTGCATAAGATAGTCCCATTATCTAGTGTTTTAAAGAGTTATCTATCTATAATGAGCCTCTAATAATAATAAAATAGACTGATAATATATTTGAATAATAGAATTTAAAAGTACACTGGACTTAGAAAAACGTAGGATGAACATGATGTACATTGACTGCTGCATGTTGCATGTATGCATCATAAATATATTGTATTTTATTTATTCCACTATTGAGTTTATACTATGTCGATGTTTTGATGCGTAGGCAGTAGACGAAGCAATGGTCTGCACCAAACATCATCAGTGTAGTTGATGTCTAGTTTTTTGGTACCTTTTGTCCTTTTTTGAGTTCTATAGAAGTACACTTATGTATATAGAGATTATGGGCTATATGTTATCTGTTCAACTGAAATTGACAAACATAGATTCATGTACACTTTTGCATGTTAATGTTAGTTTGTTTGTGTATGATTGTATGTTGATGGGTCTAAGACCCTATGTTTAATATATTATATGCACTGGATGGTATTGATTGTGAGATAGAGGACCAGAGGGTCTAGTAGTGGATTGTGATTGAAAAAGGAATTTAGAAGTGTTCTTTTTTACAAGTTTATTTGGGGTGCATTACTCGGGTAGCCGTTATGTTGCTTGATTTTTTGTAATTGTTTGATAATGTCTATTAAGAGTTTTAACAAACTAAAATAGGTAGTAATAAGGGAATAAATAACCAATAAAGGAATAAGGGCATGTTTGGTCGAAGTTGGTGAAACTTGGGTAAAAGTTAAACAAAAGGCCCCTAGGGAAATCTAAGGATGGATGACCTTAGTGGGACGTAGCATGCCTTTCCTATTTCAGGAAGAAATGGGTAGGAGGTGTTATAAGTACTATTCATAGCATTGTGATCTTTCAGGCTTTACATTTCTTCCCCTTTTAAAAGAGATGTCATTGATATTACTTGGTTTAAAGAACTACGAATATTGTTCTCGAATTTGAGCTTCTATTTCCCATGTCACCTCTTTAATCCTATGGTTCCTCCAAACAACTTTTACTAGTGGAACTGTCTTGTTTCTCAATTATTTAACCTCTCTAGCTAAAATCTTGACTAGTTCTTCTTTATAAGATAGATCTTGCCCCACTTTGACCTCACTCACTTATAGTACATGTGTTTCGATTGGTGTCTTTTAAGTATAGATACATGGTAGACATCATGAATCTACTAAAGTTCTAGTGGTAATGGTAGTTTATAGGCTACTAGCCCTACACATTCTATCACTTTGTATAGCCCAATAAACTTAGGACTCAATGTTCTTTTCTTGTAAAAACAAAAAAGTTTATTCCATGGTGAAAATTTTTCAAAACACCTTATCTCCCACTTTAAACTCCACATCTTTTCTTTTCGGATCAACATAAGACTTCTATCTATCAGAAGCTGCTTTCAACTTGTCTTTGATGGTCTTTACCTTCTCTTAAGTATCTTTAATCAAATTCAATCCCGTGAGCTTTGTTTCACTGAGCTCACTCTAACACAAAAGAGTTATGTACTTCTTTTCATACAATGCCTTATATGGAGCCATACCTAAACTAGCTTGATAGTTGTTATTATATGCAAACTAATGCTAGATATTCATCCCAACTATCTTTAAACTCGATGGTGTAACTCTTTAACATGTCCTCGAGCACCTGATAAAGATATCCCATTATCAATATAACATCATATATATCCTAACATTGAATTGCTCAAGTATTGAAGGATTACCTAAATGCCTCTCTCTGACTATTTATCAATTTGTGGATGAAATGTTGTGCTGAAACATAACCGAATAGCTAAAGTGTTTGTGTCCCTTCCTTTTTAGGGCTGATCATCAAAACAGCCAAAGACTCGACTTAAATCTCACTCCTCGAGTCTCAAAAGATGAGAAGGAAATTAGAGGAATCCTAATCTATTCCTATTTGATTAGCCTAGAAATAGTGAGTTAGGCACCACAAGTAAGAGTCGCCACCCAACTAGAGTTAGGAAATACCTTACACGGCCAAAACCAGAGTGGTTCAAAACCCTACTCTTATTTATACCTCCATTTAATAGGGAAATTTGATTGAATTTTCTAACATTATTCTTTTTCTCAAGTGGGTTTTACAATTTAAAAATAAATCACATATTCACGTAGAAAGAAATCACATAACATATTTAAAGAAATCAAATGTGCTTAAAATTAAAATTTAATACATGAAAACAAGGGATTGATTGTCTTGAGAACTTTAGTTCTCACATGCCATTTTTAGAAGAGAGATTTTATTATCATAACTTTTGTTAAAAAAAATCGAAACCCATTTTATTAACAACACATCAATTAATTAGGTACAAAATGATTTTAATTATTTTTACAATGTATAAAAATCATTTTCTACCTATTACAACATTCACAGAATATATAGCGAAATAATAAAAAATAAAATAGATTACATGGCAATTACCTAAAATACATTCTAATTAAATGAAAATAAAAATAAAAATTACATTTGAAATATCCTAAAATACAATCTAAATAAATAAGATGAACATCAATAAAGAGAATAAGTGAAGAAAATAAAGAGCGAAAATAAAAACATTAGTAAGAAAGAAATAAAAATAAAGGGATGGTAAAAGGCTACTTCACCACGGTATAATGAAATGGTAAAAAAGATAGTCAAGTCCTAATAAATCAAACAACTCTTATCAAAATAAAATTAAAATGTTATACGAAGTGAAATAGATAGATGAACAAAAATAAAATGAAATAGACTATCAAATAAATACAACAAAATATTGTACAAATAAGTTATCACATCTAATTGGTAGATGGATAAAAGAGAAAGGAAAATAAAAGAAATAGAAAAAGGTCAATCGACCCACCATGTATATTTGCCTTTATAAAAGATCTTGACAAGATTGGAAAATTGTGCAAAAATTCTTCAAAAATTAAGTAAACAGTGTTTGAAAAGTTTATTTTAAGTTTCTAGTGCACTTATCTCAAGAAAATGTCTCTTTTTAGAAAATCCACTTTCACAATTTATACACAATTCCCAAGGTAGAAAAAAGCCATTTTAGAGGTGAAAATGGCCGTTTTAGGCCAAAATGGCCATTTTGGGGGTAAAATAGTCATTTCCTCAAAACGGCTATTTTCCCTTCTTTAATGGTCATCTCGGCAAAACAGTCGTTTTGGTAGGTAAAACAACATTTTTTTTTATCAAAACTACAGTTTTCCTTGTGAAAATGGTTGTTTAATTAAAATTTCATTTTTTTATTATAATTATTTTTATTTTTAATCTATACCATGGGGTGATTCGCCCCCCACACCCCTCTTAGCATCAGTGTTAGGTATCAGGCTCAGGCTTATCAGCCAAAGCCCTTAACCCATCATAAATGCCTATTTTTCTAGCGTTTTGTGTCGCACCATGAGATTTTTTTGGGTCCAGCAACGATTTAAAAGAAAACTTTGAGCTCTTTGAACTGGATGTTAATATCCTTATTTATCAGAATTTTTAACCTTTCACATCATTAGGCAAACAGAACATGGGAGTCCTAGAAACCCAATGTCTATAGTTGCTCTCAACTTTGGGGAAGTGACTATAAAGTGTGTGAGTTGATCCCAAGTTCAAAAAGAAAGAGATATATACCTTGTGGGGTAACCCCTAAGTAGAGTCATTACAATTAAAGTTAATTGGATTAGGGCAGTGAAAGAGATGTTGCACCCGAAGTTGATTTTTTGCTATAGATAGTGCTGGAGACATGACATCTAAAGTTGACTTGATTCAGGCAGTGCTTAGAGACATTGCACTTGAAGTTGATTTTCTACTTCAGACTGTGCTAAAGATATTGAATCTGAAGCTCATTTTGATCAGGCAGTGTTGGAGACATTTCACTTAAATCCGAGCAGTGCTAGAGACGGTGTACTCGAAGTTAATCTTCTACTTCAGATAGTGCTGGAGACATTACATGTAAAGTTGACTTAATTCAAGCAATGCTTGGAGACATTATAGCTGAAGTTGATTTTATGCTTCAGACACTGCTAGAAACACTACATCTGAAGTTGATTTGATTTAGGCAATGCTGAAGACATTGCACCTGAATTCGGGCATTGCTAGAGACATTACACTTGAAAGTTGATCTTCTACTTTAGACAGTGCTGGAGACATTGTATCTAAAGTTGACTTGATTTAGGTAGTGCTTAGAGACATTGCACTAGAAGTTGACTTTAGAAAAGTTTGTTGATGATAAGTAACCATCTTTACCCCCCACAACTTAGCAAATGGTGTTAGACTAGTATTAGCTTATCATTTGTGTTGTTGCATAAAAAATTTGGGTTGTCCCCTATATAGAAAAAAAATGTAGAAATGTTTTACTTATTAGAGGTTATTAGCAGCGTGGCTACATGTCATGTGTGAATAAATTTTTGAATTCATGTTAGGGTTATGAAAATTATTCCTTATGTTTTTTTTTCTTTATCTTTTTTTTTTGCATTATAATTCTAGTTTAATCATTCATTTTGTTGACTTGTCAATGTGATCGTAAAAAGATAAATGTGATGAACAAAATATGACAATTTTATAAATAAAAGCTTTTGAGTACATATTTTTGCATCCTAAGCTAATATGTACATAAAAAAGGATAGAAAAGGTCTAGGGAGCCAAAGGGTGTCTCTAAGCCTAAAGTGTCTAGAGCTCTGCCTCCATCATGTCCAGCTTTTTAGATGTCTCATATTAGGACTTCTCAATCCTTATGTCGAGATCTATGTAGATGTGGTGGAGTTACTCCATCATCTAAGCTTTCAAGCCCTACAGGAGAGTCTTGAATGACAATGAAGGCAATGCTAAGAAAGACGGGCCTACCTCATCTATCCTCTATCTCTAGGCTAGTCACTGAGGAGGTGAGTCTACTCCTAATAGCTCAGTGAGGTCAACTGAAAAGCGATCATGCTCTCTTTCTTGCTCTTCAGATTGCTCATCCAGCTTAGCTACTGTTAACAACCTGTCACCTACTAGTGCCTGTGAGTCGGTCTTTGTGATCCCTATAGCTATATAGGTATCATCGGCAACCCAAAGCTACACTGAGATACTACTCTGGGATGCCCAATCGAGCAAAATGGATGTAATAACTCCTTTAATAATTATCCCTTTGCTAGGGGATTAGATGGCTCAGTACAAGTGCTCATGATAGTCTAAGCTGGGTTAAACCAGATGCTATGCTCTATGGCCCAAAGCCCGCAGAGCTTGATCCAATTCACCTAACCGGCATTGCCTATGCATCCTAAGTAGTTGACAGTAGAGACCTTATGAAGGTAGTAGTGGATAGGATCTCTGATTGATGATGCCTTGGTCTGATTAGCATTATAGAGCATGTTAACCCGACTAAGGTACTCTTAGTCCTCATAGCTCAATGAACTATAGAAATGATATCTAATATCTGGTCTTGAGGGCAACAAAATATATGGCAGAGGTGTCACTTAGGTGCGCTTGTCGAAAGTAGAAGGTGGTCAAAAACTCCAGGGTGATAGCTGGATATGTGGCACACCTTTAAAAGTAAAATTCCCACCATCTTACTTGTGCCAGCAGCTACTCTACCCTCTTAAGCACTCCTAGATCTCGGAGAGTCTATGTGCATAGGTAGCGACTCTTGATGTATATGATGGTCAAGAGGCATCAAAACTGCTTGGCCTCCTTGTCTGTGTGTCACCTTAGTACTGCCATATGCTTAGGCATTGGTTGGTGATGTAGGTGGCTCTATTGGTGTTGCAGAGGCATGGTTATGTATATATAATGTTTTTATAGTGAAAAGGTGAAATGTAGAGAAGGTGTAAATGTATGAAAATAACAAAAATAGGAAAAATATAGCCTTAAATAGTGTTAAGTGAAAATGACCATTTTTGCTAAAGCAAAACAGCCATTTTAGCCTCTGGAAAATGGCCATCTTGGGCCTTGAAAATGGTCATTTTGAGTGCTAAAAATGAGCATTTTTGGCCGAACCAAAAATGCTCATTTTGAAGCATAAAATAGTCATTTTCACTCAAAATGCTCATTTTTTTAGGAAAATGCCCTTTTTTGCCCAAAACACCCATTTTCCACTTTTTAGGCTATAAATGCACTGATGTATACATAGATCCTTCTGCCAATTGGATTTTTTTTATGTTTTTTTGCAGCAATGAGTGATGAATTTCTTCAAAAACTTTATGTAATTCTTAATCTCCTATCCATATGGGTAACTTCTGTTTTAGCTCCTTATAGCAACTTGAAATTTCTTTAAAGAGTTCATCATAATCTATCCTTCCTTAGGGCTTCTACCTAATTTTGGGACTTGTAATTTCATGTCTTTCAATTTTCTCATCTACAATTATGCCCCTATCTGAGGAGTTTGCTATAATCTTGGGTGTGTCCTATTCCTTTGAGACATTGCCTTACTATCTGACTTGCATTCTTTGGTACCCGTATGAAGCGGTTGATGCACTGGGTATACTACCATCGTTAGCTACTAGATAGGTCCCAAAGAGAGAACTAGTCTCTTTAAATGCACTATTAGCCTATGATAATGGTTACACTAACATTCTATCCCATTGAGCGGGCGTATATTTTATTCATCTTTTTCTCAAAATATCTAATAGTTTCATTTAAAGGCCATTTTGGAGATTATCTGATATTCAGCGTGGTAAGTAGTTTGATGAGGGGCTTGAATCTTTTTTCCTTAATTCTTGCTAAAATAATCCTTGGCCTTGATATTGTGCAATCTCGACCTTGATACTATGCAGTCTAGAGAAGTTGAGTTTTTTCATGGAAGCCCGCTTCTACTCTAATTTTTTTTTTATGAATAGACCTTCTAAAAAAGGGTTTTTGCATTATCCTTTACTCTATCTTTTACCTAGGAATCCCTTTCAAGTTTTCATTCCTAGTAGACCTATTGAGGGTAGACTACCCTTACGAGTTTTCACCCTACCCCTTACTTGACTTTTACTTCGGATGCCTTTTATAAGTTTCTATTCCTAATAGCTCTACTTTTTTTTTCAAGTCTAGTTACAAGATAAGCTTCACCTGCTAGATAACCCTCCCTCTTATGTTCTTAGTTCTTATAGCATGAAGCATTTGTTGTCTCGACCTATCATGCATCATTTTATAGATGTTGAGTAATAGGTCCTTTGGCTGGGTGCTTTAACCAATGATGACATAAGCTTTAAGAGCTCTTTGATTTCCTTATGATACGTGCAACGTAGCAGTGCATTAGGTTGTGTTCCTTTAGCTAGCTTTCATAAGGTCACCTTTTGCATCCTTGACTAATGTGTGAGATAGTTTAGTGAGACCTAAGGTATTATTACTTGCCCATTGTCCTTTAGAGGGGGTGATCTATCTATCACCTTTTATTGCTAGTTATCACAACGTATGAAAGCAGTTACCTCTAAAGATAAATATTCTATTCATAGCTATTTGCAACTTTCAAACTTTTGATCTATAAAAAGAATGGATAACAAGCCCTTCTCGAGACAATCTAATCTAATGGTTGAAGATGGGTAGTGAGAGGAGCAATAAGAGGTAGAAGACCTAAAAATTTCTTTTTTTTTCTTGGTAAAATGTTACTGAGCTTATTAAAGTGGTCCTATCTATTTGTATTATATTGGCATTTTATGACAATCACAATAGGACATTAATGCAACAACACATTTCCTCATTTAATTAAGGGAGATCTTAATTACATCTTAAACTCTTATCATTAATCAGCCCTCGTAGGTTTTCTTGATTGACCATTTTCTCTCAACCCCTAATTGTTCCATAAGTTGCCTTTTTTTTTATTTTCACCCTATCAGGGCACCTATTTTTTTGTAAGGCCACCATTTTTTAGTTTTTAACCCACAATGATATTTTCCCCTTATTTTTCTCATTCATTTGACATTAGCCATAGAACTTTTTTCATTTATCTATGTTCACAGGCTCTTTGAACTTATTTCTATCACAATCTATAAGAATTGCAGCACCCTTTGGCAATATTTGCTTGAGGAAGAATGGTCCTTCATAATTTGGTTTAAACTTCCCTCTCAGATCAGTTAGACCTTGCCTTATCTATTTAAGAATTAGCCCTTATTCTTTCAATTTCTAATTCTTCACCCTTTTGTAGAAGGCTTATGCCATCTTTTTCTAATAAATCTAATTATGATAATTAGCTTTTAGTTGCTTTTCATCTAGTAGGTTCAACTATTGGAACCTTTGTTTTTCCTAGGCTATCTTAGCAATTTCTACTTCTATTGCTAGTTTCAATG
>CANXYI010123123.1:0-10599 GCA_948208565.1 Hura crepitans
TACCTAATATGATGTATGATATGTAACATGCACCTTATATAAATGATGTCTTAGGAACAAATATGATGTATACATATGTGTGGATGCATGGTATGTATACATGAGTGAGATCACAAGATGCATGATGAACTTTTACAAGTTGGCAACCTTTGATACATGGTTAGTGTGTTGCATGCTAGTGTGAAGTCTACTTGTTCACAATGCATTTGTGCTAAGATGTATATTTACAAAGTGTGAGTTTTCAAAAAGCAAAAATTTATGTCATAGAGTAAATACAATACAATGTTATGCATGTGTATATAAACCTAAAAGGATACATGTTAGGTGTACAAGGACAAACACAAGCAATAAGCCTTCTAACCTTATTACTCTTACACATATGGTCTTAGCAATTCTTCCTAGGCGAGATTAGCTAAGCATCATCGAGGGATGCATAGGTTCAATTATGGGTCTAATTAGGCCTAATAACCTCTCATATTTTAAAGTGCATGCAAGAATAATGGCCTATGACATTTAAGTCTAATTTAAGGTGACATTAGGCTAGGCCCATTCTTGGTAAAAGGCACAATAGGCTTAGCCCCATTTCAAATAAGGTTAAATGTAATAGTCCTATACAATAATCATAATGTAGTCGTAAATATTTAAGGTCATACAACCTAGAGGAAGTTTCTAAGCTTAACTTTATGGGCTTTATAGTTTAGTCTAAAAAGGCTTTATAGTTCCCAAAAGTGGTGGTCCCTCCTAATGGGTCCTTCCAATCAAGAATAATAGTGACTAGTTAGTTCACCATTTTATATACCCAAAGGTATGAGGCTTATGAGTGATGGATATGCTAGCAATCTCCCATTCTTGAATAAAAAATGAGTTTATGGTTTACAACACCGTCCAAGGTAAAAAGGGACACAATTTTATATAAGATGAAATGCATAGGATTGATAAAAATTAGAATATTAGAAGGTATATTATTTGGGCACTTTTGAATTCAATTCTCAGTCCCCAATAGAGTCACCACCATAGATTTTTCATTATTTTATTGGGGATAAGGCATTTGGTGTTTAGGGTCACCACTTGGCTCTACACTAGGACCACTAATCTTTTGCCTAGAAAGGGTTTGGAATCATATCTTATTTATGCCGTAATAATATACCTTCCTTTATATTTTAATGTTTATCAATCCTTTATCATGTAAGCAAGCTTTGTATTTCGTGCCACCTTTTCACATAGAGAAGATAGCTTGCAATATTCAAAATATACAATAGGCATAGGTTTATATTTAACATCCAGAAAAAGTGGGTCATTTATTAGTTGTTATTTGACCTGAAAACTATCAATAATTCTATAGGAATTAGTGATAATCACCTAACTCCCATCTCTAGGAGATTGGCCATTGTTAAAATATACTTTTATGTGACTTTTATTAAGGAAAACTCAAAACCATTTTATTAAGAAAAACACCATTCAATTAGATGGAAAATCATTGAAATGAGATTAGGCATTTGGCATGTAAAATAAGTTATTAATATACTTATTATAACCCAAAAATAACTAAAAGATATAAAAGGTACAAAACCAAACAAATAAAGAAAGGATAAGTTATTTTGTCTCATCTCTATGTTGTCAAGTTTGTGTAGACTCAATATAGCACCTGGTTTATTTTCGTGTGGACTACATTGTGTTATGGCTATTATGTCCATCTAGACCTCACATCTAGCAAGAAGGTTCAATCTTACACAACTCAAGGGAAGATGATTAGTAACACAAACAGAGGTCCGTAAGGACCTAATAATAGTGGGGAATGATATAATAGCAACATGTGTGATAAATCTACATATAAATATGAATGTTCATGGAACATGCTCAAATAATGGTTATAACTAAGGAGATGATGAACCAATTATGCAAAAGAGAACATGAATTCATCACAACAATATTCATAAGAACTATACTTTAAAACATACGTTCATGTAGACTACACTCCTCGTGAAATGGAGTTCATGTGGACTAAAAGATAGAATACCCATGTATATAACATATATCCATATAGGCTTTACTTCTTATGAAAGGGAGTCCATGCAGACTACAGATGAAATATATATCTTCAATGTACATGTCTATGTGGACTATGTTCCTTATGAAAGGGAGTTTATGTAGGCAACATGTTTGTTCTAAAATATCAATGACATGTACATTAAGAAGTAGAATGATTATACAACATGATAAAGACATAAATGCATATCAATATCATAGTATATTACATCAAAATAGAGCATATAAAGTGAACATAAAATTATTTTCAAACAACGATGTGTGTAGATAACAAACTATGCACACATCCAAACAATAGATTTGTGCAGACCTTATCACAAGTTAAGATAAGTCCATGCAATTTAGGTGTTAATTCTAGAATGATTACATCATTTTAATGAATGATTAAATACAATAAAAATAGAATAGAACATCAACCAACTCATATAATCGATATGGGGATTACATAGATTCACCTTACATGTCGATTAATCTCAAGAGATCCTTGGTTACAGAAACAATATAAATGAATACAGACATAGATGGAGGCCTTAAATTTACATTATGATTAGCTTCAAGCAACAAGATGAGTGTAGTGCTTTGGAAAGAAAGATTATTTTTACTATAGGCTAAGGACTAGTAGATCGAATCCTACTTTAGAGTTAGCACCTAGACTCTCAGAACTATAGACTTTGGATTTTCCAATTCCTTCTTCTTAGATTGCCCCCCTTTAATTCTCCTTTGGGATAGAGTATTTATAGGTTATGTGGGCAATTATCCCATCTAAAAGAGAGGGAGTCTTGACAGGATTAGGAGTTAGAGTCCAAATAGGAAGATTAAGTTTCTAGAAGCTTTTCAGTAGCAAGTTTACGAATCACATGTGCTAAGTCCGTGTAGACTTAGGCTTTAGGTTCACTTAGGTAGTTCATAGGCCTTGGGCCTTGTTCTAAGCTCAGTCTATTTTAGTCCATAGAGACATGGGATTTAGTTTATCCCAATAGACCATAGGCCTTGGGCTCTACTATTCTAGGTTGGGTTTCGTTGGTTAGTGCAGACCTTATAATATCATGTTTGAGTGAACTTGCACCAGGTTGGTTTGTACAGACTAAGGTTTTAGGTTCATTGCCTTGTTGCTTGAGCCTACCTCTGGTTATCATTATAGGCCTAAATCCAAGCATCTACACCGATCCCTTTTATACAATATATGAGTGCCTATATATGTATATCGCATAATATATACAAAGATTATAAAGATAACAAAAAAGATAGTCTCTTATATTTTCTTCCAAAAGTGAGGCTTTATCTCTAATCTATTTTTTGACCTATACAATGCAAATAACAATGTGCTAAGCAATATTCTTAGTGGTGTAATCAATATAATATACATATGCATTCATGCATTTCATACTTTCATATCAAATAACATAAGCAAAAGCATTAATAACATAAAGAATCATATACACATATATAGACTCAACATTCTCAATCATAATCATCATCTCAATACATATATAAGCTTAGTCATTTAGTTAACATCTCATATACAATAATATTATGCATTAGATTAATAACAACATAAATAATGGTAAGTGTAAAATATCATAATCATATTCATACATGTGAGCTAATGATCAATATAATAAATCTAATTATATTACATAAATAAATATCATTATTTCATCACTTAATTCCATATTCATGAATCATTTATCCCATTCTTATTAAACATTATTATCCAAGTATTTTTCTTGGTATTACTTAAGAGACAAGTGCTTAAAAATGGATAATGGGACTTTCTAGCCACATAAGTTGTATATGTTTATAGTGGCTTTTAAGGAACTATACGGTTGCTGCATCGGCTTTGGTATGTGTAATGGCTCATTTAAACTGATACGATTGCTGCACTAGTCTAAGTTTGTGCAATGGCCTCTTTTCACCTATCCAGCTATTGCACCAGCCTAAGGGTGTACAGTGGCCTCTTTGGACCCATTTGGCTATTGTACCAACCTAAATATGTCATGATATTATAATATACATATAGTGGCTTAAACATACCTATATGATTGCTACACTAGCCTAGGGGTACTGAGGTACCGTAGCAGCTGGTATTTATCCCTAGTTGATTGGCCAACCTATCCAATCTAGATTGTCTAATTGTATGGGTCAACCATTATATTTGTTTATGTTTCACTGTCTTAAGTAATTTAAAGTAAGTTTTATTTATTATTAGGTAAACATATGACTTTAGGGAAATAACAAACTTCTTAAATCAATTTAGTCTCATTTTCTCACTTTTCATGCATTATGTGTTTATAGATCATCATACCAAGAATCACATTGTGTATCATACATAAAATCTTTACCTCTTATACATACTAACTTAATCAAGAGCATTCTAAAACCATAATGCATTATGTCATTATCACTTCATAATATCCTTTATAACAACATGGCCATTTCACGCATTACATGAATTAACACTTAACCCTTCCATCATAAACCATTCAGCCTCAATAAGAGAAACTCAAGGCTATTTCATTTTCATATCCATATCACTTAGCTTATAATGATAATCTTAAAAAAATAAGTAACTACTTTGATCACACTTCATTCCTCACACAACATTAACAAATTCTATTGCATTTAATTTAAACATTTATATCAATCTCAACATACATTGCTCATATAATCCATTTCAAGTCATGTAACTAGTAAAGCATAATTAAAGCCATCTTTTTAACTCATTTCTTATAAATCAACATGCCACATATGGTTTAGCCATACTAACATCAATTGGCATCCTTTCATTCTTTATGTTAAACACATTCTCAAAAACTACTTACATACACATTCATCATTATCATAATGCTTGTACCTATGTTCGAGTAATATTCTCATCTAACAATTTAAGGCATATCAAAGGGGTATTCAGCCATAACATGGAGCATACTCAAAACTTACCATTCTCTAATATCCTACTTAAACTAATGTATAATTATAACTTCATTACACTAATCGACATCATCATAAGTTAAAACATACATACATAGCATAATGGGACTTAACACATCAAGGCACATGCAAAAACCATTTAGCCACCTTGTAAATCACACTCAATATTAATTATTATTAATTATACATGTATAATTACATAATAATACAACCTATAACACCATTACAAGTTATCAAACACCATTCACAATCATAAGCAATAAGTTGCATACACATACATACACACTTTAACTTAAGGTTTCACGCATGCACACACAATATATTAAATTGATTACACATACCAAAGAGCTCAAAATTTGCCACAATGACTTACTTAAGCCTTCTCTTTGCTTTTCTTCTTCCCTTGATCCACTTTCTCTATAAACATTATATAAGAAAAAACAAAAAAATCTAATGAAATCACATAAGTTAAGAAACTTAAAACCAACTTAATTTATGTCTTTTTAGGTCCTTAATAAAGCTTAGAAAAACATGAAACCTCAAGAAAACTTACTCAAACAAAAGAAGGTTACTATTCATCTCTTACTTTTACCATGAAAATTCACCAAACAAACTTGATTATTTTGCTTTGGATCGTGTCTAATGTCATTAAAGAGGGGTGATTTTGGGTGGAGATGATAAATTGAGGGAGAATTTAGAGGGAAAGAAGGAAGAAAATAGTAGAGGTGGGTGGCTTAAAGCATTAGCTTCTTGATGATTTGGGGAAGATTACACTATTCTTAGCTTGACTAAGAATATAAATCTTGACCCTTTATATACTCATATGATCCAATAGATTAGATTATACATCCCTTTGATCCAATAGCCACCATTAAATCCCTATTTCCATCTTCTCTTTTAAACACTATTTCCTCTCAATTAATCCATTAATTAACATCCATATTAATCCCATAAAATCATTTAATTTTATGGCCCGAAAGCCTCTATTAACTTGTGATAAAAAAACCAAGAAAATTTGATAAAAAATGATACTTTTATCTTTACTTGATTTTTATAAAATACTTCTTGCTATCCAAAAATTCCAATTTTAATGATGATGGATTATTTGGAATATTTGAGTATTAGGTTATATCAATCTTGAGTCAATTTGAGCAAAAACAAAATATTTTATGACTCACCTTTAATTGGGCCACTATTCATACAACACTGTCGTAAAATCTTTACTTTTATTTTTAACTATCTTAATGACTTCATTTTCATTCCAAATTTTACCCAAAATTATATTATGATTAATACTTCATTTGGTCATATTAGTGTAAATCGAGTCTTGAGGATACTATTTATGTCTCGGGGAGTACTATTCATAACCTTGGGATTTTTGGGCATCACAATAGTTAATTTTATGTGAACATATATAGATGATTCTGTAGCTTCAGAATATTGGCAAGAAAGAATAGTGAAAATCTTACAGTAGTTAAGATGTACTTCTAAAGTGAATGTGATATTTGTAACTTCCCTCTTCGAAGAAAAGGATTTCAGATGGTAGAGAGTATTATAGAGCACAAGGCATAAGAAGACTTGACATGGGATTTCTTTCTAAATGAGTTCAAGAAGAAGTATATCACAAAGAATTATTTAGACAAAAAGAGGCAAGAATTTATTGATCTGAAGTAAAAACATCTATCCTTCTTAGAATATATTTAAGGCTCATTAAGTATGCAAAGGAAATGCTGTCAGTAGAAGCTAAAAGATGTAAGAGGTTTGAAAAAGGGTTAAATCATGACATTAGGCTACATGTGCTAGCAATAAAGATAAAGGAATTTTCCATATTAGTGGTGGCTTTGGATGCAATAGAAGAGATACAAAAAGATAAAAGGGAAAGCTTTTAGAAGAAATGATCATAGGAATATGGGTAAGCTAGTTGAGCTCTTTGTTCTGACAAGAAATTTAAGGGTTATCAATATAAGCAAGCACAACA
The DNA here is from genome assembly GCA_948208565.1 of Hura crepitans. Lineage (NCBI taxonomy): Eukaryota > Viridiplantae > Streptophyta > Magnoliopsida > Malpighiales > Euphorbiaceae > Hura > Hura crepitans. The sequence continues at coordinate 6,956 of CANXYI010123123.1, forward strand.
ATAGAGGCAGAGTTAGACACATCAATCTAGGTAAGGTTCTTAGCTAAGATAAAGGTAGCAAGCAATAGTCTTTAGTGCACTAGTATCTATTGCTAGAAGTGTACTAGTAGCTTAATATGAGCATTGTGGGAAGAAAAATGGGGGCATATGTTAGAAGATCACTCTAGGAGTTTGCCATAGATTTAGGGCTAAAGTGAACTTTATAGGTCAATAGCTACTTCTCAACATTAGGTTTTTTCCCCAACTGCTATTAGAAGTCAAAGAATGGAAAGAGGACATAGAACTAGGGCTAGTTCGAGACTAAGATTAAAGATAGTAGAGAGATTAGAGCCTAAGCACCTACTAGATAGTATGCCATTTGGGCATATGAAAATGTTGGTTCTTCTAAAGTTATTATTGGTACATTTAATCTAGCACCCTTTACCCAAATTCGATTACCGAACTCAAATAAGAGACGGCACACAAAGCACTTTTCGAACTTAACCTTAATAAACCCTTATAATTTAAAATCTTTTGATAGAACCATTAAATATATGTAAACTTTTAAAACAAAAAAAAATCCTTATACATTGAAAACCACATATATAAATTTTCATTGAAACTACTAGAAAATCATTGTGTCATAAATCTGATAGAATAACGGTTGTACCAAGACACTATCCCTAAATCAAAACACAACCAGCATAAAAATACACTTCTAAATTATCATCATACTCAAAACATACTTCTGTGATCCTCTTATCATTTCAGCATATCACATCACAACATCCACTTTTGCATAATAGGAAAAGATATAAGATCAACCAAAACATTATAATCATTTTTGGTATATGAAATAACACACTCAAAATATTAAGATATCATTACAAATCACATTTTAGGCCCATTCCTTTAAGAACAAGTTATAAGTGTCTTTAATATACATACATCACATTTTACATAATAGCAAAAATGCCAAAAGAAGAGTCTTCTTCTAATATCCTTATCATCTCAAGACTCATGCTTATCAATTTTTTTGTACATATGCATCACAAACATACGATACGCTAAGCAATTGCTTAGTAGTGTAATCAAAGTAACTCTTTTGATATATATATAATCCATGCATTCTCAAGCATATAATGATGCATGTTAAAGAATATAATCTTAAGTGATGTGAACAAAATGAAAAATATTTGTGTATTATCAAACATGAATATAGACATATAGGCTTCTTCAACACACATCATACATAAAGTATATACTTGCATGTAAGTATATTGTAATTAATTTCCTAGTTACTTTATTTGTTTTTCCCATAGCAAAGAAAACATACAAACTCTACTAGATAACGGGGACACATTGTACCAATGAGTTCCTTAGGACTACAAAAGCCTAAATACATTAGACTTAAAGGTCAGCTCTGTAAACTCCTAGGTCCACTTATCAAATCCGTAAATTAACACATCAAACTCAAAGGTTAGCTTTGCAAACCCTTAGGTCTACGCATTAGATTTGTAGATTCGCATATTAGATCTAAAGGTTAACTCCGTAGAGCCTTAGGTCCACTTATCAAAATAATAGATCAGCATATCAAACTTGAGGGTTAACACACCAGACCCTTAGGTCTACATACTCGTGCCCAAAGGTTGCATATAGGCACTGAAGTACCCTTGTAACTACTAAAACCCCTAGTTAAATTGTCAACCTATCTAATCTAGGTTGTTTACTCATATGGGCTATTCACCAATTCCTTCTAATTTCATCATCATAATGTAGTTTAAAGTACATTTTATAAGTGTTTAGCCAACTAATAACACATTTTATAAGTGTTTAGCCAACTAATAACTAAATATGGAAGACATCTTATCTTGTCATTATGATTATGTGCTGTCAAACATTTCACGTATCATGCATAATTTTCCATCATTAGAGATCATATGAAATCTATCATAATATACCTTCTATTTTTACCTTTCATAAATTATCATGAGCAACATAGATTCCTCCTATTACTCAAGTTATCACATTAATAACATCATGCCTTATTCACTATCATTCATGCACCATAACATAATTACATTGCAAGATCATTCTAACATGTTGCATAACACACAAATATGACTTAGTGGTGTTACATATCCTTAAACACACACCAAAATCCTCTTCTTACCAATGATTTATAATCAAACATGGCCATTTCTATTATAAACCATGCATTTATACAATTTCATGTTACATTGTCACATTTCATATGACAATAACATCATAAATTAACATAATATCCATAAGCGAACATGACATAGTATGTCTCACATGTACCATTCAACCACCATAGCCTAACCACTTTCAATTTATCATTCAATCATAATAATAACATCAAAACATATATATACAATCACATAAAATCATTACATACTAATTTACATTATAACATACATAAGTTATATAAATATAAATAATTTCACACTTTTAAATTGGGGTTTACACAATTTACTTTGATTACACTTACAAATGAGTCCATTTACACTCAAAAAGCTTCTATCATACTTTCTCATTGCTCTTGTCCTTCTTTCTCTCACTTGTATCTACACATATTACACAATCCATACTAAAAAATCAATAAAAAAAAGATATATGTATTGAAACTTAAAATTGAATTTGTATTATGCTTTCAAGTATCAAAAGCACGTTAAAAAAATTCAAAAAATCCAAAAAAACCTTACCTAAAAGAAACCTTGACACTAATCACTCAAATCTGTGAACAACTAAATCTCTTGATTTTTCTCAAAAATTATGCTCAATTACGCGTCCTGGGGCCATAGAGGTTCTATTTTATGGTTCAATGACATGATTTATAGTGAAAATATGTTAAAGCATGTTCAAAAATGGTGGAAAAAAAAGCTTAAAGTTGTCATCCATACAGGAGTGAAAAAGAAAAAGAAGAAAAATGAAAATTTGACCAAAATTTTATCTTTTTATGCTTATGAAAAAAATAATTATTTTCCCTTTTTCTCTCTCAAAAATCCATTTTTAATCATCCTTAAGCCTAATTATCATCCAATTAAATCCTAAAAATCAAATTAATTATAATCTACAAGCCTCTAAAAAATTGAGCTGGAAAATTAAGAAAAGCCAATAAAAATGCAATTTTTAATCTTTACCCGATTTTAGCAAAAATACTTCCTGAACTTTAAAAATTCCAATTTTAGTGCCAATTAACTATTTAGAATTTTTAAGCATCAATTTGTATTAATCCCTAGTCATTTTGAGCAAAAAAAATATTTTATGGTTTAGCTTTAACTACGACACTATTAATGGGATACTATCACGAAATCTTTGACCTCACTTTTAACCATCTTAATGACTTCATTTTCGCTTGAAACTTTGCAAAAATTTTGTTATGATTAAAACTTTCTTCTAGTAGTTTTAGTAAACCATAAATCTTTGGATCACTATAAATTGCAAATAAGTATTATTAATAAATTTGAGATTTTCAGGACATTACATTGCTTCCCCTCTTAAAAGAAATTTTGTCCTTGAAATTACTTGATCGAAACAACTGGCAATACTAATTTCTCATATGATCTTTCATTTCACATGTAGCTTCTAAAATGCTAAGATATTTCCATAACACTTTCATTAAAATCACTATCTTGTTCCTT
>CANXYI010123148.1:0-11897 GCA_948208565.1 Hura crepitans
CTTCTTCTTTAAGTTAGCATAAAATTCTAGTGTATTCATACTAATTTTAGCCTTTTTCTTTTTCATTTCACTTTTCTTTAGCCTTATTAATCAAGTCTACTTTCAAGATTTTCTATCTGAAATGTCACTTCCACATGAAAAGTCTTACATTGTTTATAATATAATGCCTCATAGGGGTCAATTTCTAAACTAACTAGTTACTACTATCATAGGCAACCTCTGCCGTGAATACATGTACATATATCAGGTAACCATAAGCTTACTAATACTATCTCACAACATGTGATGAAATATCTATATTACCCTCTCTGACTATCCATCAGACTGAGGATGATAAACTAGGTAATGAGCTAGTCTGGTGCCTAAAGCTGCTTAAAGCTTCTGCCAAAATTTGGTAGTAAAATAATATCTCTATCCATATGATAGTCATTGGTATAACATGAAATCTGATGGGCTCATCACCATATAGTCTAGCCACTCTGTTTAAAACTAATCTATCCTAAAAAGATAATTTGAACTATCTTGACTATCTGTCAACAATCATTCATGCACCACTACATTTATCTTTACTTAATAATGAACTCATTCCAAAACTCAAAGTTAGCTTCTCTCATTATCACTCTGGTGTAACTATAGGATATAACAATTTAGAAGGATTTTGATTCACAACTTCTACCTATTTGTATATCAAATACTTACTATCGCACTCTACCACATTTCTTTCCATACTAAGCCATCAATAAATAAAATTCATGTACTTAGATTTTTCCTCTTAGAACACATGAAAGAAGGAGACTCATGTATTTCCTTAAACATTTGCAACCTATATCCTTTTTACAAAATGTAAATGATCTATTCTAATGAGTCAACTACTCACTTACTATCAACTAAGACCCTATGGTCTTCCCCTCTTTAGCTTTGCTAATTATCTAAACCATCTACTTGTCCCTCATCTGATTCTTTTCAATTTGCTATTTAAAACCTAACTTTACTTGCAATTCGGCCACTACTGCCTATTTTGAAATAACTAGTAACTTGACATTTATACTCTGTCAAAGTTACCTTAGATTCCCTACACTTAGCATTTACTATCATAGTAACTTTTACTAGGAGGTAGTCAATCAGGTAATCAAAATCCTAAATTAACTCTACTCTCTTCTCTATCTTAAGTCTCTTTTTCCTAAGTAAGGGAATATTTCAAGCTCTTATGGTTTGTATCTATACAGTATTCTACTTTATACTAATAGTACCATCACATGTTTCAACATAACCACCATGATAACTAGGCCTAAATCAAGGGTAAGATAATCCTTTTCTCATGGCTTTAAATATCTTGAAGCACAAACCACTACCTTTCCACCTAATATTAACACCTAGCAAATTATTTAGTAAGGCATCCCTGCACATGACAAAATCCTTACCCTATTCTAGTTGAATTACGATAGGAACATCTATTAACCTCTATTTCCACTTAGCAAGACTATCTTGACATGGACTATCCCACATAATCCTTATACTATTTCTGATTAGTCTAGTCAAAAGAGTAATGAAAGTTTGCTTACAAGTCCTTTGTAGTACCAACTATGTCCAAAAAAATTTTCATCTTAGTTACATCCCCAGAGGGTTTCAATTCCAACACTACATTGCCTTTACTTGGGCCAATTCTAACTTTCTCTATTGAAACTTGGTGGCCTAAAGAAAAATTTCATTTGCCCAATTCATAATTATTGAGTTAGGCATATGACCATCTTTCTTTTAGGGTCTATATCATAACCCTCAGATGATGTTAACACTCTTTCTAGTTCCTAGAATACTCTAAAGATTATCTAGGAACACCATTACCACTAGTCTACCTAAAATTAAAAGCTTTACCCATTGTAATCCATGAAATTCTTAAGGCATTAGTAAGCCTCGATGTCAATACCAAAGACTCACAATATCCTTACTAGGTCCTGGAAATAATCTTAGTAATATTAGCATCGCTAACTTTACAGCTGATAGATCTCATATCACTTTAAAAGAAACAAGACCGACCTCTCTCAGAGATTAATACGATCATCCACCAAAATAGAGAATAGTGACCTTACACATTCACTCTGTGCAAGTACCTTTAAAGCAATGCACAACCCGAATAACCTATCTTTCTTTCTCAAAGATAGCTTAACACTCCTTGAAAATTATGCTTCGTCTAAGAAAACCCTTTATCATATAGCTCTTATAGTGATACTCTCAGTACTTTTATTTCAACAGATGCCCTCTTTTAAAGAATAATGAACACTAGAGCAATACCAGGATACACATCCAGTTCAAAATCTAGTTTCCTCTGATATGATAACCTTAGTAGCTCAACAAGAGTATATTAGAGAATTAAGCTTTAACTAATATATATACTATATTCAAATTAAATTAGTCTGATCAATACCTTAGGCCAAACATACCTCTTTCCTACTGAAGGAGTTATGATATCCCAATAACAAAAGAAACTTGTCCAAAAGATTTCTCTCACCATTCACTGTCTCTAATAGTTTTTGTACAGTCTGAAGGTTGCACTTCCTCTAGTTACCCTCTGTCATAACTTGATACTTAATAAACCAATCCATCCTAGAAGTACCTTAATTATTAAAAGACAACTTAGTCAACCTAACAACAATCTATACCCCTAAATCACTAGGGCCATTTTTTATATCCCTTTTTCACAATCACACATTGCCCCATATGGCTGTTCACTCTAATGTCTATCTCACTGGCTCAGGTCCTAGCTGTCTATTTTATACTAGTGCAGTACATACACATAAGGGCATCAAATTAGGGTTTATTATAGCCAAGATTGAAACTTTAAATAAACAAAATACTAGTACTGTAGCCACTTTTTCAATCTCAGTATACACTGCCTAGCTGAAGCACAAGCCTTAATTTTAGCACCTTGACTAACATTGGACTATTATAGTCTATTTCTAACCCCCACTTTAGGGGTATAACATTGGATATCTATGCCTGAGCAATCTCTATCTATCCCTAAGGAGACTTTCTCTGTGGTGGCCTCTATCATCACATTAGAGACATTCTTCTCACTTGCCTCCTTTGCACTATTCCTAGTGCTTTTTCAAACAACAACCAAACATGGGTATTCCACTCTTGGTACCCTCTCTAGTACTAGGACCTAGATTAAAACTATGCCTATAACTAACCTTCTCTCTTTATCTTACCAATCTAATATTGCATTGGGCTATCCCATAATGCTCTGCCACTTTCTTTAAAAGAGGTCTCTTCTTACTAGTACCATTTCTTTCTATCACAGCAATTAGCATTGACACTGCCAACTCCCTTTTCTTAAGGTTTAACCATCTGTATCCTTAATTCTACATTTAGTCCCATAAGGAATCTCTTATATTCTATATATATGTCATTGAAAGTAATTTCCTCAACATACTTTAGAAATCTATTAAGATCCTTTTATGTGCTACTTTTTATTGTACCAGGATAGGGTTTCGCTTGCCCATTATCAGTCAGTCACCATTGGCTCTAGTTGCTAAGTAGTATAAGTGGGATCAGATGCTGATATAGGACCTGTTCTCTATATACTCTGATTTTTAGTCCAATTGGTTCCATAGCTCCTCTTTAAGGCAACTAGACTAGTCATTTCTATAATACAGAAGACTTTCTTTTCTTAGCCTCAAACAGCGTAACAATTCAGAGAAATTAAAACTTAACCATTTGATATCCATGTACTTTATCAGGTAACATTAAACCTTTGCTCTGATGCCACCAAATGTGACACCCCCTACTGGATTCCTGAAAAAACTCAATAAGCAATGCACTTCCTACCAAGTCACCCATCCTAATATTTCCCTCAAGGTCATTTGTTTAACTTCTACCAATTTCACACTAGATTATTCTATCTGACTCCAAAATCGCTCTTGTTAATTCCTATAGTCCATTTAGGTTTGAAACAATCTTACTTAGTCATTACAGAGGAAATCTAATGATACTCAGGTTTTACCTAAAAATTCAGTAGCATAACGGTTGCCCGGGTTCTAACCCAAAATTTAATCAAGCATGTTCAAACACTTCTATAAACAATTTACATCACTTAGACCCATCTTGTCCCCAATTCTCAACCAATCATCATCTTCTATCACATATTAAACTTAGGCCTCAAGCCACAGAAAAACAAGCATAAATATAGAGCCTTAGGTTCATATAAACATCACATATATTTATTCATTCACCAAAGAAGAAATATAATCACTTAATTTACGTCAGTAAGTTATGTTTGCTTAATTACATTACATCTCAAAGCCTAAATACATTTCTTACCCATTTCCCACCTAAGTACATGGATAACATATTTGTATAAATGTCAAATCTATTATATTCACTTGTATCCTCTGAACCACTATTGTCACATTTTACGAGGTAGGTCCCGCTGTTGTGTACCTATGCACCAAAATCAGTACGCTAACTCAGTGGTGAACTTAAAGCAGTTTAATCATGGTGTAATATTATTAACTTATGCAATTAAAAGTGTAATTTTACTTCATTAAATAATTTAACTATTCACTAGGGTGCCAAATTACTAAATAACCCTTAGGTATTTGTCTGGTCTGGAAATAACATTTTTGATTGAAGTAAATCATTTAAGACAAGTATTATTATTTTTAATTAACATGCTTTATCAAAAATTACTTTATTCACCTTTTTGTGGAAATTTTACCAAAATGCCCTTTGACTATATTTTTACTACCCCTGAGTAAATGTCCTTTAATAATTTTAAACTTCAATCTTAATATTCATACTTCTTATTTCCTAACTTGTTTCACTGTAACTGATATGGCACATTTGTGCAAAATGTCTAAATTGCCCTTTAGCTTGTATCTTGTCAAACTCAGGAATTACTATTTTATTATACTTAATTTATATGTTTATACTCAGTCTAGTCATTTACTTAATTTAATTCTCTAGCCCGATTAGGAAGGTAACACTTTAAGACATGGGATTTAGAGGGACAATAAACTAGTGTTGTGGTCCCCATTCTAGACCTATGTAGCTGCACCGTCATATTTGCCATATTGGAGATCAGCTATAACCTCCCCAGACACAATAAAAATAACTGAGTGGCATAATTGAGATTAGCATGCGGGCCTCCCCAAGCGCAAATGAGTAACTATGTGACATAATAGAGATTAGCCTGTAGGCCTCCCTAGTAACAAATGATCATTAAGAACTGGGTGACATAATGGAGATTAGTTCGTAGACCTCTCCAGCTGCTAATAAAAAACCATCAAGAACTGGGTGACATAATGCAGATCAGTCTATAGACCTCTCCAGCCACTAACTAGCAGCTGCAAAACCCTAAGTTAATCGATCAACCCATCCAGTTGGTGTCTAACCAATCCGCCAAGTAGCTTAATTTAACTTTATTTATTAGCTAAATTCATTCTTATAATATTTAAGTCTTAAAAATATATAGTTAAGAATTTTATCTTGTACCTTGAAATTTTATTCAAACTGGTATGGACATTTTTGGGCTCTACCGGGTAAAATTCCAAAATAATTTTTAAGTCTGTTATTATCAAAACTCAAAGTGTCTTATGGCATGATTTATCATGGCATTTCCAATTTAAAACTTAATACTTTCTAGTCTAGTGACATTTTTGGTTTAAGTAGAGGTCAACTAGATAGTTATAGGTCATTTCGACCACTTTTGGAAATCAATTTTCTGGGACTATTTTAATTCAAAATTAAGCTCAATTTTCAAAGTTCTTTTTAGTAATTTACTAGGAACTAGGCCAATCATAACTGGGCCAAGTCCATAGCCAAAGTTTAGGTAATAAAGCCAATTGAAACTAAGCTAATTCCATGGCTAAAATCTAGGCACTATGCCATTGTAACTAGGCTAAATCCATGGCCAAAATGTAATTCAATTCTAGCCTCTTAAAGGCACAAGGAAGGTTCACTTGCTAGCTCAATTAAACCCACTTTTAAGTTATTATTTTAAGCTTTAAATACATGTTTTAGTTCAAGTCTTTCTAACCAAATCAAGGCACATTTCAAATGTTCCTTGTTATATTAAAGTGTCATATTCATCATTTAAAATTCATGATCATTAAAAGCCAAATTCATAAGCAACATTATGCATATACTAAACATGTTTACAAGTTAACTTCCAAACCATATCACTAATACATACTTTAGGATACTAAGAGAAAAATGTACTCAAATCCCATTACCCTTTTACTTGGCATCAAAATTCAATCATAAACACATGCCATGCCACAATCATACCAAATTTCAAACAAATTATCTTAGGTTGCTTGCCACCATCATATAATACACTAAGAGTGGCTCTCGGGTACCAACTTCCAGTGCATATTTTGCCAATATTTCAAAACTAAAATGGCTATAAACTTCATTCTAATATTTCATACAATACTGAAGTTATATCCTCGCCCATGTATAACTAACACAAGCATTCATATCCACCAAAAATAGCAAGGAATTGAAGTTATTTTTTATAAACTCCTTAAAATATACCTCTAATATGCTAGGTGTTCCCTTGTTCATCACTACCAAAGAAGAATTCACTTTTAACTTCAACATTCCAGCCACCTTATTTTAGAGTTTACTAACCTAGGCACCCAAAATTCATGAAGAAAAGGCTGAAAGTCCACTTACATAGCTCTTTGAAGATGTCATTCCCATCCAAGCCTATGCTGCCAGTCCAATTCTAGCTTTCATAGTGACTTTGTTCTTCCTTTGTGAGCTGCCAATTGCCATTGAATGGCTACCAATCCCTTATACACACCACGATAAAGATGTTAGCTACAATTTAGAATCAAGAATCACCTAAAAAGCCCAAGAAATGTGGGAGATATGGCTATAACTCACCTTGGTGTCATTTTTCAGGACTGTTCTGACCCAAGCCCTTTGTTTGATTTCTCCCAAACCACAGCTCCTTTTGGCCAAATTCTTTTTCCTCATGATAACTAACATCCTAAAGAATTTTCTAGCCACTAAAATCACTTCATTTAGCTATTAAAGAAGAAAGTTATGGCCTGAATATAGAGGAGGTGGTGTCTAAAATTTTGGCAGAATAAAGGAAATGAGCAAAAAATGAATTTTATCCTTTAACAAGTGGAAATCCACTTGTCACATGCCCTTTGCCACTTGGCATTGTTACTCAGCCACTTGGCATTGCTGTGGGCCCCATTTTGACACCTCAAAATTGTCTCGAAAATTCTCAAACCATCCCGATTTTTTGAGAAACTTCAAAAATTCATAAAAATTCACACGAACTTTTAAAAATTACACTATTTATTTTAAAATACCTACTTTAATCCCCTCTACATGCTCATATATATTCATGGCCAAATTGCACTGATAAGGCATTTTTCAAACTATAATAATTTGTATATCAACCTTAAAAAATTATGAGATTTTGCAAACAACCTCTAATTCCAAAAATTCTTTCACCATTAGACTCAGCATAATTTTCTAGCTTTTGAGTGTAATATTTTTGAGTCCATCTATGTATATCCCAAGTTAGACTCAGCTCAAAAAATTTTTGTTGCCCCGATAGGTAGCTTACAACCCGAAATGAATTGTTAGTTTTGCTAAATTTTTAAAATTTGCCTCTTTCGTCATTTTAGAGCCCCTCAAAGTTTCATGACTTATGCCACTACCTCGATCCACGTGTAAGTGACCTACCACCCCGGGTGCACTTCTCGGACCTTGTGGCACTGTATATAGGGCCTTAGAGCTCAAGTGTTACTATAGTCCTCCTTATCTTATTGGAAGCTAGCATCAGTATACCCACTAACCTATTGATCCTCTTTTCTATAAATCAAGAGTATATCCTTAGTCATTCTTAGGTACTTAAGGATATTATTCATAGCAACCCAATGTTCCTCTCTAAAAATAGATTATAATTTGCTTGTAACACTCAAAGTAAATGTAATATCAAGTATCATACATAACATTATGTAAATGACAAATCCTATAGCCATAGCATATAGGATCCTACTCATACACTCTCTCTCCTCTTGTATCTTAGGAGACATAGATTTAGAAAGGTGTTTTCCATGCAACATAAAAATATAACCCTTCTTGAAGAGATCTATGCTAAACCTCTTTAGCATCTTATCTATATATGTAGATTATGAAAGACCAAGCAACCTTTTGGATCTATCTTCATATATCTTAATCCCTAAGATATAGGTTACTTCTCTAAGTTCTTTCATGGAGAATTATCTACTATTCTAAATCTCAACTGATTAGAGGGTAGAGACATCATTTCTTATTAGTAGTATGTCATTTACATACAATACAAGATCAATAATTACACTCCCACTGACCTTTTGTTAAAAACGTGGTTCAACCATGTATTGTGAGAAATAAAACTATTTGATTGTCTCATCAAAATAAATGTTTTAGTTCCTAGACACTTACTTTAATCCATAGATAGATCTTTAAAGCATGCAAATTTGATTGCCATTTTCTAATGTAAAACCTTCAAGTTGTGTCATATACACTTCCTCGTACAATTTTCCATTAAAGAAAGCTATCTTTAAATCTATTCGCCATATCTCATAATCATAATGAGTAGCAATAGCTAGCAGAATTTGAATGGATTTAAGCATTACAACTTGAGAAAAGGTTTCATCAAAGTCAATTCCTTGTCTTTGACAATAGCCTTTTACTACTAATCGAGGTTTATAGGTAATCACATTACCTTCCATGCCGGTCTTCTTCTTAAAGACCTATTTACATCTAATGGGTTTTATCTTTTTAGATGCATCAATGAAGGTCCATACAATGTTATTATACATTAAATCCATTACAGATTTCATGGCTTTAAGCCTTAAGTTTGATGCTGAACTCTTTAAAACCTCCTCATAACTAGTGTCTCATGGTTATCTACTATAGTCACTTTCTTATCCTACTCCATGAGAAATCCATATCTCTCTGGAATAGTCTTGACATTAGTAGATCATCTAAGAACTTTTGTTTCTATAGGTTCCTCTATTACATCATTATGAGTAATAGAACTGGGATCAATTGAATAATTTGCTTTAATTTGTTGATTTTGAAATTTGTCAAGTTCAATTTTACTCCTATTGTCTTTCATGAGAAACTCTTTCTCTAGAAAGACTACATGTTTTGAAATAGACATTTTTGTTCTAAAAGATGATAGAAGTAGTATCCCAAAGTTTGGATACCCCATAAACAAGCATTTTTCAAGCATAGCCTTAAGCTTATATGACATTATTGTTTTCATATATGCAAGGCATTTTTATACCTTGGTATGTGAAAGAATAGGTTTCTTGTTATACCATATCACATATGGTGTAACATCAATAGATTTGGATAGAACTTTATTCAAAATATAAAGAGTAGTTTCCAGTACATACCATAAGAAGGACTTAGGTATGTTTAGAAGACTTATCATGGATCGAACCATATGAAATAGAGTTTAATTTCTCCTTTCAAATACGCCATTATACTGAGGTGCATATGAAGGAGTCCATTGAGATAATAATCCATTATCTCTTGATAACCCTGAAATTCTTGACTTAAGTATTCATCCCCTTGATCAGATGAAAGAGTTTCAGCACTCTTGCCAAGTTATTTCTCAACCTTATTTCTGAATTCTTTAAAATTTTCAATGGCTTTAGACTTGTACTTTAATAAATACAAATACCCATTTCATAAGTGATCATCAATAAATGTAATAAAGTATAAGAAATATCTATATGTCTTTATTGTCATTAGACCACATACATCAGTATGTATGAATTCTAATAGCTTACTTGCTCACTCACACTGTAAAGAAAAAAAAGGTGATTTTGTCCTTTTTCCTAATAAAACATTACTCACATGTATCATATGATTCATAATCAAATGATCCCACACTACCCTCCTTGTGCAATTTAGTCATGCATTTCTTATTTATATGGCCAAGGAAATAATGCCATAGATAAGATGGCATCAAGTTATCCATCTTGGATCTCTTGGTGCTAATGTTATGCACTTTTTTTTATCTCTATCCAAAATATAAATTCAATTACATATTGTACCTAAACAATAAAAAACATTATCCAAGTAAATAGAACAACCCTTATACTTATTAATGGGAATATCAAAACCTTATTCAACAAGATAATAAATTAAAATACTATTTCTAGATAAAGAAGGAACATAATAACAATTATCTAAAATTAAAACAAGTTTGGAAGGTAAAATAAGATGATATGATCCTATAGTTAATGTAGTAACTCTTTCTGCATTTGCTATGCATAAGTCCACATCTCCCTTTTCTACTTTTCTATTGCTCTTTATTCCATCCATAAAAGAAACTAAGTGAGAACCAATCTTATATTTAATACCTATGTTTGGTTATCAATGGCTATACTAGTATTAATTTCAATCACATTAATTGTTAAAGTTAAAGTAACTCCTTATTTCACCATCTCATGAGACTCCTAGTAGGCTAAGCAATTATGTTTCTAATGCCAAGATTTTTTTGCAATAGAAGCACATGCCTTTTGTGGTAGGCTTTTTTCCAATGGTTGAAGAGGCAATAATAACTTGTTTTCCATTTTTCTTACCAATCACACCTTGGGCACTAGTTGTCTTTTTCTTATTCTTCTTCTTAAGCTTGCTCGTAGAAGAAGATAACCTAACAATCATGACTGCCTTAAAAGATTATTTCTTAACAACATCTTCAATAGTCTTGAGCATATTGATAGCTTAGGAATTATAGATGTGATCTTATTCATATGATAATTAAGCACAAAACTTATATCACTATTAGTCAAACTTTATAGGATTATGTCTATACTTAAGTCTGTAACAATCAAAAAAAACCTAGAGCTACCCAATGTTCTACATACCTATTCATCTTTAGCCCATATTAGGTGGTTAAAGTTTCCTTTACCATGCTGTAGTGAAATAGGGCTTTTGAGATCTCATATCTCTCAGTCTTACTCTTCTCCTCAAATAACTCTTTAAGGTGAAGCATAATTGTAAAAGCAACCATATATTTATATTATTTCTATAGCTTAGGAGACATGGATGTTAGTAAAATGCATGAAGCAATGTTTAAATCCTTCATGTGCTTTAGATATGCCTTCTATTCATGGGCAGAAACATCATCAGTAAGGATTATAGGTACTAGCATCTTAATTACATAGACCATCTTTTCACTCCTTAAAAATATTTTAAGGTTTCTAAGCCAATATATGTAATTAGAACTAGTAAGCTTATTGGCCTTAAGGATAGATCATAAATTCAAGTTGGAAGACATTATGGTAGTGATGCTACATGTGAAAAATGAAAGCATGTTTATAAATCATGCAATACTCCCACTATTTTATTACAAATCAATAGCCCTCAATGCTTAATCTAGGAAAACCCGTTCGAAGATTTTTTAAAAGGTCAGTATCCATTTTAGTTCAGGTTAAAGCCTTGATTATGCTCAACAAGCCCAACTATTAACTAAATGTTTAGCATCTCATGCCAATTGCATCATATGTAACTACTGATCATTAGGCCATTAACACTTGATGCATATGTATCATATACATATTTCCTAAATTATGCCTCATAATTATTAGTCTTGAGTATGCTTAAACAACTAACAACCATGTTAAGATAGACCCATTAATATGATTTAAACATGTTTATTATAGCATGAGCTTGAGTATGTTCAATAACCCAATGCTCAAGGAACACTATATTAATTCTTATTAATGGAAGGCTTGCAAGTATTATATTATTAAGGGATTTCTTCCAATTATGTCTCTTCACACAAGGTTAGTGCATGTTTTAGCATGCTCATGCATATTTTATCACATTATATCATGCATTCATATTTAATCACATGTGCACACACATAT
>CANXYI010123192.1:0-13475 GCA_948208565.1 Hura crepitans
TCTATTAAAAAAGAGGCTTAAATTTAGAGTGACTAATAATATGGCTAAATATAAGGCATGCTTATTTGGTTTAGAGTTACTTGTGGCTCTATTGGTAAAAGATGTCAAAGTGTATGGAGATTCCATGCTAGTCACTCGCCAAGTAAAAGGGAAATGAGAAATAAAAGAGAATAAGTTAAAGCTTTATGTTAATGTAATCAATAAAATAAGGTAGATATTCACCTTTATACAATTCCACTTTATTCCTAGAGAAGAAAATTAGATGGCAGATGGATTAGTAAGCTTAGCAAGCATATGGAAATATAAGGGTATATTAGAATCACCACTCATTTTAGTAACATTATGTTCTTCACCATTCTATGAATTGAAGGAAGTAGAAGTCTTACAAATAGGTGGAAACACAAAAAATCACCCATGGTACTATGATATTGAAAAACTACCTCAGTGGGAAGTTCCCCAAAGGAATTAATGTTAAGGATAAGTTAGCGCTAAAATGTCTAGCCCCACTATTTTTGTACTTCAGTGGTCAACTTTCAAAAAAAGGTCAGATGGAGTAAATCTTAGGTGCCTAAGTGAAAAAGAAGCCAAAAAAGTCATAGAAGAAGTGCATGCTAGAACTTATAGCCCACACATGAATGGTTTAGCCTTAGCAAAGAAAATATTAAGGCAAGGATACTATTGGAGTACCGTGGAAACCGATTGCTTTAAATTTGTTAAAAAGTGCCATGATTGTCAAATTCATGCAAACCTCAAGCATACACCTTTTACAAAACTCCATAATGTATCATCAACTTAGCCTTTCTCAGTATGGGGTATTGATATAATCAACAAAGCAAAACCTAATTCAAATAGTCATAAGTTTATTATGGTGGCCATAGACTGTTTCTTTAAATGGGTAAAAGTTTAATCTTTTAACTAACTAGGGACAAAACAGATGAAGAGGTTTATTGAAAACTAAATCATTTATAGATATGAGGTACTTCACCATGTAGTAATTAATAATGATGTCTAATTCCAAGGGGGAACTAAAAGCTTATTCAAAAATCATGGAATTCAACATCATAAGTTATCCCCATATAGACCCCTAAGCTAGTGTAGTAGTAGAAGTAGTGAATAAGACTATCGAAAAGATATTGGCTAAAATTGTAGAAAATTATAAGGATTGGGCAAAGAAGTTCCCTTTTATCCTATAGGTTTATAGAACAACTATTAGAACATCTATTGGTGCAATATCCACTAGTGTAGCCCCTTATTCCTTAGTATATTAAACAGAGGTTATGTTACTAATAGAGGTAAAAATTAAATCCTAAGGGTTCTTTTTGAAGCCAATATTCCTGAAGTAAAATAAGCAAAAAGTATATAAGAAAAATTGGTCCTACTAGATGAAAAAGACTAAAAGCCTTATACCGTAATCAGCTTTATCAAAAAATGATGGCAAGGGTCTTCAATAAGTGGGTTAAGCCTCACAAGATCAAAGAGGGCAATTTTGTCCTAAAACGAATAAAACCAAACCTACAAGAACCAAGAGGAAAATTTAAACCTAATTGGGAAGGACCATTTATGGTTAAACATCTTTTAAAGAATAAGGCAACTAAACTATTTGATATGGAGCATAATAAGTGTTAAAAGCCAAAGAATGTAGATCATTTGAAGAAGTACTTCATTTAAGGCTTGTGCTAGTAATTACCCAATTAAAATTTTGTATTGCATTAGTAAAGTTAATATTGCACATGTTTGTTTTGATGTTTATTGTAATGTATTAGTGTTATTTAAAATAAGGTGGTTAAATGAGTAGATAAAGTTAGGTTCTCTCTCTTTATTTGGATGTCCTTTGTGAATGATTATATGATGATAAATTGTGCAAGGCATTTGAAAAAAATAAAAAAGTAATTAATTACTCTATAACATAAAAAGGATAATAAAAGGGAAATCCTATCCACAACCAAAATAAAATTAAATTATCAACTACACTAAACTAAAAAGGCAAAAGAAAATTTAAGTAAGTCTAATAATGGCACTTCAAGCTTGAGCAACTTAGAGATGAGCAATCGTAAAAGTCTAATCTTTTGTTTTGGTCATTTAACTATGACTTGTGTGCACTAGAGGTTGTCAAGATTTTAGCTTCATTTTTTCCCCACATCAACAATATCTTGAACTGGTCACATAGGTCATATCCTAGTTACCTCAAGTCTAAGCTCAAATCCCTAATGGCCACTTATCATGATGAACAACTCACTAGGAATAAGGATATGTTGATACTTCCCAAACTAACACCTCAAGTGAGAAGGTGTATACTAACTAACCCTTTCAAAGCTTCACAAGACCATAACATTCTCAAAGGAAGTATAAGTCACATGAGCCAATCTCCAATAGGGGCAAGCAAAATAAATGGCATGATTAGTATGTTCCTCCACAAATCAGACCCAATCTTTAGTATGATCAAGAGTAATGTGAATCTCTCTATAAGGGTAAAGTCTAAGTTGATACCCTTATAAGTTTTCTGCGGGTAGAAGTATCATCAATTTCTCTTGAAGTCATAGTCAAAAAAGTAACAAGTTACTAGTATCCAAGCACAATAAGGTTTCAACCAAGACTAAAGGAACCAAGTTACCATATAATTGATGTAAGAAATCATTCACTAAGAACTCACATTTGCCAAAAGGGCTAACCAATAAAAACTAGCAATAATGCAATAGGCAATGATATTTATCC
Organism: Hura crepitans; assembly: GCA_948208565.1. Taxonomy (NCBI): domain Eukaryota; kingdom Viridiplantae; phylum Streptophyta; class Magnoliopsida; order Malpighiales; family Euphorbiaceae; genus Hura; species Hura crepitans. Next base: position 2,713 of record CANXYI010123192.1, read on the forward strand.
TCTTCACATTGGGATGATCATTTAAAAATAGTAGCTTTTCCAAGTTAAGTTGGCAATTCTTGGTCAATACAAAGACATATTAAGGTTGATCTAGCCGAAAAATAGGAGTTTATTAAGAGGGATACGGTATGTATGTGTCAAGCACAATTAAGGAATGATCATATGGATAAAAAAACCCTAAAATAAATTGAAATTCCTCAATGAAAGGGCAAAAAACTTGGGAGCAAAAATGAAAAACATGGTCCTTGAAATTCGAAAAATGAGCAACAACCTTTAAGAAGGGTATGTTTAGCTTAATAAGAGCTAAATATCTCAAACTAACTAGTCTAATAGGTCAAAGAATATTCCAATCATTAGTAGACAAGTTGCTAAAAAATGGAGGAAGATATTGAGAAAATTAGAAGACATGATGAAGAATTGCTTGATTGGTGATAGAGAATAGTAAATATATGATGAGATGTATTGCTAAGGATGGGAATAAGGTTTATATAGTCCTCTAAATTTAAAAAACTTTGTAAAATCAAATTAGAAAGTGGAATTGTAGAAACCTAATCAAAACGAATTTGTAAGAAATAACTATGCATATATACTCTACTATACCCAAAATCACCGCGCGACATTAGAAACACCCCATACAAAGGTACATTCATTAAGCCAATTTTCCAGAAGTTCAAGGTACTAAAATTAGATAAGAAATGGATTAAAGAAATTAAAATCCTACTAGGATCAAGACTAACTTATGTCATAGAGGGTCTTAGTTTTTCTCAAATCAATCAAGCGATAGTTGAAACCCCCATATGGATATCGCTCATCACCGCATAATGGTAAAGTTCATATAGGGACAATATGAAATATTGGTAGAAGCATCAACCTTTATGATAATAAGAATGACAAGATTATCGAGAATCTTTAAGTACTAATTAGGAGAATCTTTTTAGTGTTAGTAAAAGGAATCTAATCTATGTTAGTTATGGCAAAGCAATAATGAAATTTAAAAAATAATATATTAAGTAGAAGAGTTCAATATATACATCACTATTCATGAGTTCAAAAAAGAAAGAAAAAATCCTAAGAGCTATTAAAGGAGTCCTTTTAAGATTGGCTGGCTATAGTTGAGGAGTCCTTCATTGAACTAGAAGTAGCATAAGCTGATCTTATCACCTCCTCGAGATCAACCCCGAGCTCTCTCAATCTTTGTGCACATGGCTCTAGCTCCGCCTCTTGGTGATTATACAATTACCTCTTTCTAACCACTCAACTTTCGAGGTAAGTAATCATCTACCTCTATTCATAGATGACATACAAGTTTGTGTTGTCGTCTCACTCTTCAAGCCAGTGATAAGTCCTTTCAACATATTCTAATGATTCCCTCGGGCACTATAAGAATAAGAAAGAAAGTCAAGCAATATACCAAAAGAGAATCAACAAAAAGAAATATAAAGGAAACTTATCATACTAGCTATAGTTAGAGTAAATGGAGTACTTAAGTAAGGAATCTCCATAATACCTCTGTATAAAACCCCCTTATTATTGTATAACTAAAGTATAGATCAAGTCTCATAGACTAATCATCTAATACCCTAGTAGATGAAGAAGGACCAATAGAAGGCTAAGAAGAAGAATTTTCCTTATGGATAGAGGGGGTAACAAGTTGAGAATTTCAAAAAAAAAGTTATAAAGTTAAGGAAAAATAGAGAGAAGATTATTGAGGAATATGTAAAAATTAAGAATACATACCTGAGTAGATATAGAATAGGTCACACTGACCTTTCTCAATAAAGAGCTTTTAACAAAAGCAATATAGTTGGCCCTACGATACATCAAAGACTCAGTAAGAGAAGAGTTCCACCTCAACAATCTTGGGACCTCAATCTCCAAGATGATTATGGCTATAGGATGAGGGACAATGCCTCTCTCATAAGCCCAGAACTTTAAAAAAAGAAATGAGAAGAATCAAGATGAATGAAAGAAAAGAAGCAAAAAGAACAAGAGTCTTACCTCAATAACCATCACAAATCCCTACTACATCTTAACTATGCCACGGCAACTCTATCTAGTCCCATATATAACATGCCTAAAGCTGGAGACCCTAATCCCAAGAAAAGATATTATCTAAATCCTTTAGAGCCAATAGGAATGGACTCTTAATAGTGCTCTATATATTTGCAAACAAAGTATACTTAAGCAGCATAAGAATGAAGCCTTTCATAATCTAGTCATCATAGACCTTTGAGAGTGGATCAGTGGGTGCAACTCTAGTCTAATGCTCAATAATGGAAGAATGATAAATACCACTACTACCCTTCACCTTAGGGTGTAGTTCAAGCAAAGAAATGATGAATTCTAACTATATACTAAGGTAGAATAAATAGTTGTCAAAGGTACTCCACTAACTGCTATATGGGATGCTCGTAATAGTTGCAAAATCAATAGGACTAATAGTGTCCTCCTCAAATAGTAGATCAAATATGTAAGTAGTATCAAACCATCTCTTTACTAGTGCCTGACAAATGCACAAATTCCTCTTCCGAGCCGACTGGGGGAGAGCAGTAAAGAAAGATGAGAAAATCATGCCATTAAATTTTTCCTTGACAAATTTAAGAAAGATGTGAAAAAATAATGTCACACTGGAAAGACTTCTAGCTTTTTTGTCATCAGCAGAACTTAAAAAAGATAGACAGTGGGTTAAAAGTGCAAAAATAAAAGTTTAAAGGTTAAAAATTGGAAACCATTATGCAAAGGATGTGGAAGTATTGTACAACATAAAAGAATATCCGTATGGCAATAACACCAATTACGCGATGATTCCTTACATGAAACCACTACTTGACAAGCCATATCAATGCATGGCTATATCACCCACTGCATAAACTTGAAAACATCCACATGGATGTTTTATCTAGAGAATAATGATAAAACAGTGACATTTCATATTCTTAGGTCAAAAATTCAAAACTCAAGGTTTGATCAAGTACAATAAGATTAGATTTTCAATTATGAATTAAATGCCAATGATTCTAGCCCAAGTCCAAGATGAATTAAAATGCAAAAAAGGAGGAAAATGAAGAAAATTTCACTTACATGTTCCAAAACTAATGATAAAGCATGCAAGGGCAAACCCTGAAGGACCTGTTCTTAAAAACATAGACTCTCCTATGAGGTTAGCTCAAGCCAGTGGGTCTTGAAAATCCAAATTGGGTTGATTAGATGTTTACATCATTACAAAGGAATAAGAGTAAGAAGAAGAGGAAGAGATAGAAAAGGAAGAAAAAAATGAAGAAATGTAATAGAAATTTGAAATCTTACCCTTATATACCCCGAAACCCAAAATTACAAGAATGGACATACAAGCCTAAAATAGCATCAACATCAATACTACATTGTTATTTTTCAAAATCCAATCCTGATTAAGAGAATTTCACCAAAAGCAAAAAGATAAAAATACCTCTCAAGCATGAAACAAAGTATGGATAAAGACTAATTATAAAATGCACAATTTCCAGACATCAAAATACACAAATCATCAAAGGTTGCTCAACTTAAAACCATTATAGGATGTATAATTTGACTTTAGTCTCAGAACAAAAGAAGAGGATGCCTAATCTAGAAAATATGTTAAATCTAACACAAAGGTGCTTAGCCTCAATTCAAGTAAAAGATGCATAAAAGTGCACAACCTCAATCCAACATAAAGGTGCATAACATGGATATAAACAAGGTGCTTAATCAAAAGGCACTCAACCTAAATTCAATCAGATAGAAGTGCTTAACTTGACATCTAAATAAAGGTGTTCAACCTAGTATTCAAATAATAGCCAAGTGCAGGTGAGTATTTCTTATCCCATACATGCATTTCCATGAAGAACCTTCAATAAAATTTGCATCACATGAGCATGTTTTACAAATTTCATTAAAAGAGAGGAAAATTATAAGCATTGGCTTCTAAGTCCCTAACTTTAATTGCATTCAATGATGATAACCAGATGAACAACTTAGGTAGGTAAACCTCTTTATGAAGGAAAATATCATAAGAGTGGAAATTTTCCCTAAGGGTAAATTGGTCATTTTGTCACTTAAGGATTAAAAAAGTTAAAGAAAGTCTAGGTAGCCAATAGACACATAAAAGTCACAAAAATAGCCTTTAGGTGATCACATGAGAGAGAAAATTAAGATCAACGATGAGCGGGTCCCAACCTCAAACCATTCAAAGTGCTAAAAATCTACCTAGCTAAAAGAACCATTGCGTAATGGTTTTACCATCTGTGTGGTAGTTTTGAATACCTTCTTAACTATATTAGGTCCCGCATGGCAATTTTGTTCAAGTCCAATAAGAAATGTCAGAATTGTGTTCTAATTGAACTAACAGGTCTCTAAAAGCTTAGAATCCAACTAGAATCATACCAAGAGGTTTTAAATAGCATGTACACCTAATTTAAAGTTGGAAAATGATCTAAACACCCTAGATTAATACCTATAAATAGCTTTCATCTCTCTATATACCACACATAATAGTTATTCAATAGATTACTCATTAGAGTGTTTTCTCAGAGATTATTAAGAGATTTAACTAGTTCTTAATAAGTATTAATATTTTGAATTAATTGAGAATATTGTGAAAGTTTAAAGTCTTTAGAGCAAAGTTATTTTGTTTATGGGATGGATTTTTAACATATTCGGTTCTTTTGTAGCAAAATTGTTTTGTTGCTTGAACTGTCATAGTCGTAAGTCCTGAGGGCCATATCTTATTTTATTCATCATGTAAACCATGTTTGCATCACTCTTATTAGTTTAGTTTCATCAAAATCATGTTTTCTCTTTAAATGTAGTTAAATATCTTGTTTATACATCATAAATTCATTTTCAATATTTCTTCACATGATTTTCCATTATAAAAGTTGTTTAAATAATACTTTCAAGTAGTTAACATGGTTTCCATCTCATATATAAATAATAATTCAATTACATAAAGGTTATGATGCATACTGAAGAGTTACATTGAAAAAAATTTCATGCCATGATTTATTATGAATTTATTGTTTAATTTTATTGCAATTAAATTATTTATATGCTTAATGTGAATCTTAGATCCTAAGAATATTGCATTGCATTAGAAAATCATGGTTTTAATATATAATAAGAAGAATGCACACTGATTACTAAACATAATGATTATTTAGTGTTAACCACAAATCTAATTCTTTGATGATCAATGACTCAATCCCTACCTTAGGTTAAAACACGTACACTAAGTTCATTGATTCTTGATCTGTAACAAGTGGCAACTTTTATTTAGTGAGCTTCTTCCTCATAATACATCTTTTTATCTTAGTTTTTTATTCACATAGAAAGCTACGTAACTCCATGGAGATTTGGATTTGGTAATCAATCTTTGGATTCTAAATCTTGGATTTATTTCCTATAATGAGTTTATAATTCCCAATTCATTTAGATAGGACAAGTTTTAGTATGAATCTATTTAGTTAGCCTCATATGGTAAATATAACATATGATGTTTCCTATTCCAAAAAGCATTTGGAAGATCATAACAAATTTCCATTTCAATTTGGATTTAAAGGTCAAAAAATCTTTTCTAAATTGATTCAGTTGAAAGTTTTTGGATTTTTGAAAATGAAACATCTTGTTTTAAGAAATATAAGTGTTGTTGTTTTCCTTGAATTATGCAATTTATTTTAATTTCATACAAAGAAAAAGCCTTTATTAGATTTAAATTTCTAGCCATAGGCTTTTCTATGAAAGGAAAATTTAATTCTACATTTTTTGAATTAGTTGAAATAATTTCTTGGTGAACAATGTCAAAAAGTAATTAAATTGATAGAAAAAGTCCTTAGGATTATTGTTTAGTAAAGTATTTTAACCAGAATAAAAGGTGTTTTGAAAGTGAATCCTTCATTAAGAATAGTTTCTTAAGTCATGACTATTACGATAAGTTTAGAACTCATTTGCTAAGATTATACTTTCTTTAGATTCTTTGCAAAATAATTTAGAAACTACATCATCTCTAAAATAGTTTAAGTTAGCATATATATCAAATAAGGCTATAGTATCTAACTTGAATTCATTTGAAAAAACAAACAATTATTACTTTGATCAAATAATTTCTAGAAGTTGTCTGTATGAAAATATATGAAAAATCCCTAAGAACTTCATTTGAATCTTCTAGACTTTGGATTATAGAGGTTTTTCTTTCTTATTTTTATTTCTATTGTCATGAAAAGATGAGAAACTATTGTTGTAGGGATTTGGAGGTTTTGGCATGTTTCTTTGAGAATCCTTTAATTTCAACTTATACTACTTTAATTTCTTTGTGGAGAGAGTTTGGGTAGTTACCACTAGTTTGGAGATTTTTTTCCTATTTAAAATGAAAGTTGGGTTATAGGTACTCATATTGACGTCAAGCACAATGGAAAGGTTGTCACTAGATTTGTCCTCCTCAAAAGATTTTAAAAGTCTTTCTAGATATTCCTTCTAAATTTTGAGGTTTTTCACATCGTTCAAAACATTAAGGATCAATTCTTGATCTTTGGTGAGGACATTTGTCTCCTTTAGATCAAATTCTTTTAAAGAGTCAGATTCTAAACTGGCTGTGCCTAATTCATATTCTTAGAAAGGGTCATTGTTTTGCAAAAATTCATGGATTAAGAAATGGAATTGAATTTGAATCTCCTTTGATATACTCAATTTTAAAATTAAAAATGCTAAGAATTGCTTGCTATCATGCAAAAAATTATTTAGATGCAATGTTTTGAACATCTTTTTGAATAACTCCTTTTGTAGATTTGTAAATTAATTTAGAATTTTGAATTCAAAAAACAATCGAAAGAATTTTCTTTTTAATGGTGGAATAATTCTTTTGGCAATTGTTCCAATATGTTAAGGTAAATTGGACTATTTTTCTGTAACACCCCCTGCCTATTCCCGAAGAAAATAGGCAAAGTGTGCTACTTCCTGCAAGGTCACCCATCTTTAGATTTCCTTAGGGGCCTTTTGTCTAACTTTTACTTAGCTTTTTCCTATTCAATCTAGAAATTTTACTTAATAGTTCCAGTGATATGAGGTAAACCTACCAGGCATATGACACTCACACACCTAGGCTTATAGTCAAATATCAGCCTAGGCTGTGATTACGACTAGAAGCTCATTTCACACTAACAATAAGACAACATATTCACTATATAGCTATCACACCATCCCAGTACCCACAATAACATGTACAAGTGCCTCTAACTATTAATCTCACATAAGCTAATTAGACAATATCATACCTAGACAGTCATCGGCTGCACTGCTGATCACCTGCCTCGTATCTTCCTAAATCTAGCACCTGCTCATTGGACACCCGATACATTGAGTATGCACTTAGTGGTGAATTTAGCCAAACATACCATGCATTACTATCACATGCAAGTATCCACAGCTATTACTAACAACATCTACTTATTAATTCCAGTCTCCCCCAATCAAATTCCTAGATAAAACTATTCATTATTAAAATCACCTTACATCTATTAACCTCTTAACCTAAGCTTCCAAGTTTGCCTAAAGCCCATCACAACATATGCTCACACTATCTATTCTATTAATACCCCAGTTTACATGTTTTACATAGCTTACCCATTCAATTTATCATTCTCACATTAATCCAATCAGTTTACATGCCGTTTATCAGTCTTTTACTCCCTTAGAACCTTACACTATGATTACATAAGATTATTCAGTATTTCTTTATAGCTCATCTCCTATTCCTAACATATTTGCTCATCGGTTATCTTAATTAAGGTAGTTTACATACCATTTTTCTCATTAATATCATTAAATTCATTCAGGTTCTTTTATTAGTCTGTTCATACCCATAAGGTTCAGGAAGAACTCCAATCACTGGATAACGGGAATCACAATGTGCAGTGGCCCTCATTTTGGACCTCGCCTGCTGCACCAACCCAGTCCGAGAACTGAACAAAAGACAAAGCTATACAATGGCCCACATTATGGATCTCGGTGTCTATACACAACCTTCGCTCGATAGTAAGGATCAATTCCGAGGAACATCTCAATATCAGAAAGAGGATAGCAGGGATCAACCCCATAGGACCTCCTAATATCCCAGTGATGTCAGCACAAGCAATGCATTTGGTGGATAGCAAGGATCAGCCCTGTGAGACCTCTTAATATCCACAAATAGGTAGCAGGGATCAACCATAGGCCTCCCAATACCCAGAGCGTGCAGGCTCAAAGCAATACTCAGCAACTACACCTGCCATACACAAGCTAAAATCCATACAGACTCAGCCTCTAGTAGCTACTAATCCCTAATTGACCGGTCAATTTAGGGCTATGCAAAATCGAACCGAAACCAAAAACCAAATCAAAATTTTGACATTTTGGTTTATTCGATTCTATTTTTTTAGTTCTCGATTTTTTCAATTCGGTTCTTTTAGGTAACTTCGATTTAATTGGTTAGGTTCGATTCTTAGAGGGGAAAAACCGAAAGAACTAAACCGATCGAACTTATTAAAACAACATTATTTTGAGCTAAAACGACATCATTTTGGGACTTTTATATATAAAAAATAAAAATATATATAAAATTTCAGTTAATTCGGTTCTTCGGTTCGATTCTATATAAATATTGATTTTTTCGGTTCAGTCCCTATAAAATTTCAGTTGGGTTTGATTTTGAAAATTTTGACATTTAGATTTTCGATTCTTTCAGTTCTAGATCGAACCGACCGATTGAACAGCCCTAGGTCAACCTATCCAGTGTATAAATAACCATAAATCCCAAGATTCCCTTTCCATTATCTTTCATAACCATTATATCCAAAGTCTGTAATATTTGTTTGAATTTAGATCTTTGATCAATCAGCTTATTGTATTTACCAACCAAATGTCATTTAACACCTTTCCATACTCATCAATCCACCATGTCCTTAATTCAAATTTCATTCTTTCCATTAGTGTCATTCAATTGTCTTTTATCTCTTTTTCTGCTAATTTATGTTATGTGTCCTCCACTTCCCTATCTCCCAGAATATTATAAATTTAAGGCTCTTAGATTACTTATTCTTTGCAATACATAATAATAATTTAGCTCCTAAGTTTAATAATTTATTCTTATTGTTACTATTTTTATATTAATATTTATTCTCTACACTGTCTATTAATTTGCTTAATTTAACTTTATGAAATCCTTCCCAAGGATTTCACCATACACATGCCTCTTGATCTCTACCAATTACAATCTCTTTTATAATCCACAATACATAAATTGTTCATGTATTAGTTCCCTTAAATTTTGACCATACATTACTTATACTTTAATAATTTATTCCATGGTCTTATAATTTATTCCTTCAGTTTTTCATTAATCGAACATCTCTCTAACCCATTTTGGTTCAGTTTATCACTCCTCCAATTTACCAAATAGTTACTCTAACCATTTTCAAGGTAATAAGACACATATTTTATTTTATTTCATCCGATCATATTTATCATACAGTTACAGGTCATCGTAATTTTCTAGACAGTTACTGGTTAGATTTACGTAACAATCACTATTCCTTTGGTAACTTTTTCATACCAATCTTTTAATTCACTTTATATTCCTTCCCTACCAATTCATTATATACCCCTATAATTTATCCTATCAACATTACATAAATCTTAGTATACAATTTCCCTTATTTCAATCTTTAAGATCTTAAACACATTTCTTAATTGAATTTATGTTCTTTCCTCTAATATTTATTACTACCCTTGTGACATACCATGTCTTCACACATCTATCTCACATACCTCATTCATACCCTCTATTTCCCTAATTCCTTTCATTAGTCATACCATTTCTTATCCCTTCCATGTCTCTCACATGTCATACATCATGATACCATCATAATCTTACATGCCATCATGTCATACATGCATACTCATACCATGGCATACATGACATATACCTATTCATACATGTAACACATACATACCTATCTTTTCCATATCCAATTCACATCCATGATATCTTATCTCCTCAAATTACATCTCCTAACATACATTTCACATACACACACACACATGAACACCCATGCAAACATAGCTTCCATACATGTACCCAAACTTAAATTCCATATTTTCCTTAACATATATGATGTGTTTCAATTAAATTCACTTATAGTAGGCTCCTAGACATGTTGAAGCCACGCCAAAACCTTTGAATTCATCTTCCTCCACCTTGAACCACCATATCCAAAACTTCTATAATGGTTATAACCTTTGAAAATTCCTACAAAATTATACACAATACCAAACTGAAATCTCTTTCCATGGATGACATCTACATCTCAAATACTCCCTAAGAAAAATAAGAAATCATGAAAAGGATCACTCACATATCACTTTGGCACTATTCATCAAGTGCTCAAAACTCACTTTCTGGACATCCTTTTCCCATTCTGTTACTTGGATTAACTTCAGTGAATCACGAAGGTTAAGAACTATATAATTTATGTGTGTTTTTGGCATAGGAGGAAAGAGAAAAAAATGAAAAAAAGATAGAGAAACTAGGGCAATAGCATCAGCTTTTTGAGCTTAAGGAAGAAGATGACTTTTTGTCCCTTCCATCCTTCCATACACATGTCCCCTTGAGTCCTTAAGCAAGGTGGATGGCCACGATCACACCATGTGTCGATCGGATGGCCCACATTAATTTCATTTTGTTTTTAACCTTGAAAATTCAAAATAATTTTAATAGA
>CANXYI010123233.1:0-10909 GCA_948208565.1 Hura crepitans
TATACCATGTATTCTATGGAAAATTCAGTAGCATAACAGCTAACTGATAACCTAATCCAATAATCTCTATGAGAATTTACACTTCTAAATCATCATACAATCAATCTTTATTAATAGACCTATCTGATCCCCACAATTATCTTTATGGTTCAATATACATGACATCTTTTATTTTGTTATCATCAACATAGAGGCTATTTTCTTAGTTGTATTATAACATATGGGTTTGCATGATGTATACACACCATTACAATACTAGTTTTAGACTACATACAGACTATTTCACTAGGTTTAGGCCCACTCTCTTACCTATATAGACATGATTTCCATCTATACCTTTAATACAATTGCTATAATAATATACAATCTATTGCACAATACTAGAAAATGTGTTGCCTTAATATGTAATCCCTAGTCTACATTGCTCCATTTAAGGCAGTCACCTACACTATACATCACAAACAATAATGTGCTAAGCATGAGGCTTAGTGGTGTATTCAGTGGATCATGCACACATATTTGTTTCCCCTTAATGATAATCACATATGGCATGCTTATGATGCAAGCACATAATATATTGTATGCTTCTTATTATTCTACCTTGTACATTCCATTTATATAATCCCCTTATATCATAGTCTATAGTCAAATTGATTTCTTGCCATATATTCTTAAATAACCTTTGCTATTCTTATTTCAGTCTTTTCCTTAAATTTCTTACTTCTTTAATGTCTATTCCTATTATTAATTTAGGCTAATTAAACTCGATTTATAATGCTTAGAACTCTAGGCCACTTATTACTATATTACTTTCATTACTACATTAGGTTATAGTGTTCTTTATTTCTTATACCCAATAATCTTATTATTGACTTAACTATCTTGGTTCCATTCTTTCTTACTTCATTTTTAATTTGCTTATTTACCATGTTTTACTTACTAGTTTTTAGCCCATACTTACCATGACATACCCTGATACTGGATAATGGGAGTTATAAGTTGTGCTATAGTCCACATTTTAGACCTCATCTACTGCTGCACCAGTGTTATACGAGCTAAATTGTGTAGTAGCCTTAATAGACCTACACTACTGCTGCACTAGCTTTAATTTAGATAATATGTAATGGTGTATATTTTGGACCTACATTATTGCTACACTGATATTAAGTAAATGGTTATGCAGTGGCCCAGTTAGACCTACACTATAGCTACACCCATGTTAGTTAAAAGGGTTATGCAGTAGCCCAATTGGACTTACACTACAGCTATACCTATATTATCTTACTTAATTTGTAGCTGCTATAATTCCCTAGTTAACTAGTCAACCTATCTAGTAGGTATTTAGATCATATAGGTTATGACTTATTTAGTCAACATCAATTACACTTTACTTGTTTTTAAGCTTTACTTTGTACAATTCTTCCTTATTTACACAATTTCACCTGATTAGATTGCATGATATGTCTTTCACTCCTTATGTCCTTTTTCAATTTGATTTATACTTTTACTTCATTTCACTATTTACTTACACTTACTTACTTGTTGATCTCTCTATAGTTACATTACGAGACTTCTTTCGTTCTTTTAGTGTTGCACCCCTTTTGACACACCCATTCACCAGTTTACCTTAAGTTTTCATTTGATTTCCAGTACCCCTTTTTGCATATTCCTAAACTACTTTAATTTTATCTGTTTCTATATACTTTTATTTATCTATTACTAACATTTCTTCTCGTTACCTAAATGTTCATCCTTAATTGTTTATATGTGAATTAACATAATTTATCACTTTCAATTATTCCTTTGTTAGTTATACATTTACTTCCACACATTTAACTTTTTACCTTATTATCTTTTGCATCTTCTTTATGTTATTACATACATGAATTTCTTACATTATCACCTATGCTTTATACCTTTATAACCACATATAATACACACTTAATTTAGGTCACACTTTATTCCATCATCAGTTTTTCTCTTATTTACATAATTCCATTTCACTTAATTCATTTAGACATCACAATATACTTACATTTAACAACACACAACACCTTATAAGTCTATATGTGATGTGTAAATGAAAAATAAAAGCATACTTATAATTTACAGCATCTACAATTACCTAAAAAATACCTAAGATATAATTCGAGACTCGGTGTGATTTAAGAGTTTAAAACCCTAAATCTTCTAAGCTTTATTTCCTCCTTAAACCTCCATTTGTTGCAAATCTAAGGCTAGATATGGATTCTAGATGTCACGAGGATCGATTTCCATATAATATATGAAGGATTTTGATGTGTTTTAGGTAAGAAATGAAGAAAAGAAGGGAGGAGAGAGAAAGAGTAAGGTAACTTAAGTTTTTCAAGGATTTGGGGAAGAAGATGAGTGCATGTAGCCACCATACACATGCACACACCATAGCACATTTATATTATGTAGGTGCATGGCCACAATCATGCCACGTGGCAATCGAACAATGCCAATTAATTCTATTTATGTTTTGAACTTCAAAATTGCGAAATAAATTTTAAAAGTCTACAAAAATCATGCTTTTAGTGCCAAAAATTAATGATTTACTCAATTAAGGGACCCCTAAATTCTTGAGTCAAAACTCCAAAGGGATTTAGGTAAACTATTCACTCTCTTAATTAAGAAATTCCAATTAAATATCAAATAACTTTAGAAAATTCCAATTCATTCACCATTAAACTATTTAGAATTTTTTACCTTTAAGGTATACTATTTTTGTGTCAGTTAGGCAATGTCCTGGGTAATTCCCTACCCGTTGCAAAACTAAGGTCACTATTCATTGTATTTTAGCGTGAAATAATTTATTAATTTAGTGAAAAGTTCTAATTCTTTCATTTTCATGCTCAATTTGCACATCAAATTTTTATAACTAATGATCCCATTTTTCTCCTTCAAGGTAATCTAGTTACCCAGGGAAGCCTATTAATATCTCGGAGGATACTATTCATAAAATTGGGATTTTCAGTCAATATTGGATCTAAGCATCACCACTAGAGAAAAAGTTTCATCATAGTCAATTCCCTATCTTTGATGATAGCCTTTTACTCCAAGGTGTGCCTTATAGGTAACCACATTACCTTTTATGTATGTCTTCTTCTTGAAGACCCATTTAGACCTAATGTGTTTTATCCCTTCAAGTGAAAAGTCCAAACTTGGTTGTCATACATGGAATCAATTTCAGATTTCATGGCCTAAAGCTATAATTCAAATTCTAAAATTTTTATCACCTTTTCTTAGCTTGCAGGCTCATTATCCTTTATTATAGTCACGTCTTTGTCCTGGTCTATGAGAAATCCATATCTCTCTAAAACAATCCTAACTCTAGTAGAGCACCTAAAAGCTTGTGTTTCCATAAGCTCTCTTATTATCTCATCACTATGAGTAAAAGGCTCAGGATCAGTCAATTGATCTGCTTTAATTTATGGGTTATGAACTTCATCAAGTTTAATCTTACTCCCACTGTCTTCCTTTAGGATAAACTCTTTCTCTAAGAAGACTACATGCTTTGAAACAAATACCTTTTATTCCAAAGGATGGTAAAAGTAATACCTAAAGATTCTTTAGGATACCCCACAAATAAGCAATTGTCAAACTTAGTCTTAATCTTGTCTAACAAAGTTCTCTTCACATAAGTAAGGCCCCTATACTTTCATATGTAAGAGAACTAGTTTCTTGTTATACCATATCACATATGATGTAACATTAACTATCTTTGATTGGACTCTATTTAAAGCAAAAAGAGCAGTTCCTAGTGTATAACCTTAAAAAAAAACTTGGTTAAGTCAACAAAATTCATTATGGATGGAACCATGTCTAGCAAAGTTTGATTCCTCCTTTTAGATACACCATTATATTATGTTATATATAAGGGAGTCCATTGAGACAATATTCCATTGTTTCTTAGATAACCCTAGAATTCTTGACTCAAGTTTTCACCACCTCAATTTAATCAAAGTGTTTTAATACTCTTACCAAGTTGTTTCTCCAATTCATGTCAAAATTCTTTGAATTTTTCAAATGCTTCATACTTGTACTTCATCAAGTACACATACCCATATCATGAGTAATCATCGATAAAGTAAATAAAGTATACAAAACCTCTACATACATGAGTAGTCATTAGACCACATACATCTGTATGTTTGAGTTGCAATAATGTACCTGCACATTCACCCTTTCCAAAAAAAGTTAATTTAGTCATTTTGCCAAATCAACAAGATTCACATGTATCATATGATTCATAATCAAATGATCCCAAACTACTTTGCTTATATAGCTTGGTCATACGTGTCTCAATTATATGGCCAAAATGATAGTACCATAAATAAAATAGCTTTAGGTCATCTAATTTTAGTCTTTTAGTACTTATATTATGTATATCTTTATCATTATCCAAAACATAAATTCCATTAAAATTTAAACATGAAAAATAAAAAATATGATTCAAGTAAACAAAGCAATCCTTGTTCTTATTAATAGAAATTTCAATACCTTATTTAATAGGACAAAAAAAATGAAATAATGTTTTTAGATAAAGAAGGAACATAAAAACATTGATAAAAAATTATATAAGTCTAAAAGTTAAAGACAATTGATATATTCCTATAGCTAATGTAGCAACCTTTACTCTATTTGCCATACATAGGTCTACATCTCCCTTATTTACCTTTCTACTACTCCTTAGTCCTTGCATAGTAGAAACTAAGTGAGAAGCACATCTAATATCTAATACTTATGATTTGTTATATAAAGCAATATTAGTGTTAATTTCAATGATATAAATACCTAAAATAGAAGCACCATTTGGCTTTTCCTTCTATTGAGACTCCTTAAAGGCCTTGCAATTGTGCTTCCAATGCCCAATCATTGTATAATGGAAGTATGTGCCCTCTAAGGAAATCTTCTTTCTAGCAATAATAGAAAGAGGGGGCAATAACTACTTACTTCCCTTTCTTCTTGCCTAGCCCACCTCGAGCACCAATCATCTTCTTTTTGTTCTTTTTCTTCTTCTTAAGAACTGATAACCATGAATATTTTTAGAGTTCTATTTCTTAATAGCCTTCTCAATATCCTTAAGCATGTTGATCAGCTTATGGATGGTTGTGGTAATCTTATTCATCTAATAGTTAAGCATAAAGGATGCATAACTATCAAGCAAACTTTACATAATTAAGTCTATAACTAACTCTGCATCCATCAGAAAACCTAAGCTAGCTGAATGCTCAATGTACCTATTCATCTTAAGCCCGTGTTGTGTAAATGAAGTTCCCTCAACCATTCTGCATTGGAATAAAGCCTTAGATATCTCATATCTTTCAATTTGGCTATATTGCTCAAATAACTCTTTAAGGTGAAACAATATGGTTAAAGCATTTATATGCTCGTGCTATTTTTAATACTCAAGAGATATAGATACTAGCATGATACAAGTAGCCACATCCAAATCCTTTATATACTTCAAGTATACTTGTTCCTTACCACTAAAAGCACCATCAATTAGGATGGTGGGAATCAGTCTTTCAATTACATAACTGATCTTTTCACTCCTTAAAACTATTTTCACATTTTGAAGCCTATCAATGTAATTCAAACCAGTTATCATATTAGACTCAAGTATTGAATGTAGGTTTATGTTGGAACTTATTAAGAAAAATGATGTGTAATGCTACATGTGAAAAATGAAAGACATGTTTGTGCATGAATATATACACAAATACATTTAATTAGGTCTTTAATTAAATACATTTTAACTCCCACTATTTTATTATGAACTAATTGCCCTCACTATTGATTCAAGAAAGCCCATTGGCTTTTCTAGTGGATCAGTATCCATTTTTGTTAAGGTTGAACCTTAGGTTTACCCAATAAGCCCAACTTGTAACTAGATGGTATGTATCTCATGCCAATTGCATCCAATGCAACTACTGATCATTAAGGTACCAATTCTTAGTAAATGTATATCTTATGTACATATCCCAATCTTGCCTCCAGTCACATTAACCTTTGATATGCATAACAAATTAACAAAACCAATTAAAATAGATCCATTAATATAAATTAGACCTATCCAATATAACATAGGCATGAGTATGCTCAACAACCCAATACTAAAGAGAACCATGGTTTAACTTATATTAATAGAAGGCTTGCAAGTCTCAATATTAATGAGGGATTTCTTTCATTTTAGTCTCACCATTCATGGTCGAGGCATACTTTGGCATGCACATGCATATTTAATTTAATTAAATCATGCATGGACATTTAACCTCACTAAATATGTGAAAAAGTTATGGACTTTACTACATTGGTTTCCTTAAGCCAAAGGAAACCTAGTTAGGCTAGACCTAATGTAGTAATGCATGAATTCAAATCCAATAAGAAATAATTAAAAACTATTCTAACTATTCCTTTATTGGTCCTCCTTGCTTTGGCCTTCTTCTCCTTTACTCCTTGCAATTCCTCCTTCCAATTCTAATCCTATGTAATTTAATTACATAATATCTTAATAAAGAAAACCTCAAGTTACATTTAAAGGGAGTTAGATGAGAAGAGAAATACAATAGAATCAGAGAGAAAGGCTGGACATGCAAGCCTAATTTACCAAAACAAAATAATCCATGCATATGATCAATCCAATTGGTCATAGTGCATAACTTGTCATCATGCTAGACATACACCCTTATTCATACACTCTATTGCATTATTTATTGAATATAATAATTATGGAATTTAGGTAGTATTATAACTCACATAAAACTAGTTTAGTTCATTTATTTTGATCAATTGATTATGCATACTTGTAATAATGAAATTTTGATCAACATTAACTATGTAATTTAATTATTTTAATCCCATTAGATAACTAAATCAATCTATTCCATTTTTATTATAATCATAATCACATTAGAAATCTAATCCATTTAAATAATTACATGCAAATTCGAATTGAGATCAAAATCTAAACAAATTTGAAAATTGATTAAGTTTTGGATTCTTATCCTTATCCTTATCCTTAACATTATTCCTATCCAATTAGATAACTCATATCTAACTAGATAAGGATAATGTCAAACTTTTACTTAATTTGAAATTCAAATATAATTAGAATCTCAAATCAACTAGAAGTATCACATTTTGTAGTTTACTAGGAATCCAATTCCAAACAGACTATAACTAATCAGGATTAGAACTCTTATCCATATCTAATTGATTAACTTTTATCTAATCTAATTATGATAAATTTAATCTTTTAAAATTCAAGCTAAAATTCTAATCCAATTAGAATTACGATTCAAATAAAAGATTAGAGTCCATATTCCACTAGGAATCCCATTTCAAGTAGTATTCAAACTCATCGTGATAAAAATCCTCTTATCTTTATCCAATTGGATTTTTTTTAAAATTTTAATTTAATATAATTAAATAAAAATGGTAATTATCACATATTTTTAGAAAATAAAACTTCCAATCGTATTATAATTTTAATTTAACCAAAATAATTTAAGTGGTGGTTCACTAGGAATCGAATTTTAAGCGAACCATGAAACCATTTGTAACTAAGACTTTGAAATTGATTTGAACCATATTAGACCAATTCCAGAATTCATTGGCAGCTTTTTGGACCTATAATAATGATTTTTATGCAATAAAAGTTTCTCCTTGTGTTGTTCAAGTCATTGCAAATTCATTTGACAAAAATCATGATTATAATGTGCAAAAACCATGCACAATCTTAACAATCAAGCAAGTGTATGAATCCAATTCATTTTCAAATGATTTTTTCCACTTAAAATCATTTAATTAACATCATAAAAATCTTATATTTATGAAAAAATGATTCTTGAATCATTAGAAAATAAATTAAAATTGAATAACAATCATTTGAAAACTCGAATTCCATAGCTATCACAAAAATAAAATAGTCTTTAATTTATTTTCTAATTTCTTCAAATTAATTCACATGTTCATGGAGAAGAGAATTGAAATAAATATTTTAATTCATCATAAATCAGATTAAATTACAAAATAATTGCAATTAAGTTAAACAAACATAGCCATGAAGATAATACAAATCAAAGACCATTTCACATGCAAACTAGTTTGATTTTCATGCATAATTCAATTTTATTTTTAAAAATGACCAAGACCAGATTTTATTCACATCTAATCATTATTAATACATACTAATATGAGTAGAATTAAAAAAATAAAAATCATTGAACAATTATATGTATTTTTTTGGCCAATTGTACATATATACCATAATCATTTATCCAACCATTTCAATTCTTTCAATAGAACCTGGCTCTAATACCATTATTGGTTTCCATGGATCATGCATTAAACTTGAGACCACTAAAAATCTTATGTATGAAATGATATACTTTAAATTTGATGCTTTTACTTTGAATAAGAAGTATACATAGCTAGGAGATTAGGTATATCATGAAATACATAAAGATAGGGCATTGATCAATAGAGGATTCACCACTCCAGATTACATTGTTGGTTTCCATGGATCATGCACAATGGAAAATAAAACTCCATGGATACCAAAGAAAGGAAAAATGGCCATTAGAAGAATTGAAATACAATATTAAATTAAAAACTCAATGGATACTATCTCAATCACAGACTTGTTGAATTATTATTTTCTCCTTATTGAGCTATTGCAAACTATAGTGATCATTATTGGGAACACCTTAAAGGTATCCATGCAAGAATTAAAAGATGAGAAATTACCAAAAACCTAGAGGCTAGTAAGGCTTTTTGATGTTTGGAGAATAAGAAAGAAAAAGAAAATTATTTCATAGTAAAAATCATTTTTCCACAGAGATATTTTTTCACACGTGGTTACTAATTTTTGAGGCATATTTATAGCCTCTTGGATTACCTAGGTCAGGTATTAATCCTATTAAAATTTGGTCCCATTTGGATTTAAATAGGCCATTTAAATGGGCCATTTAATCTACATGCGCAAAGCCTCTCTAATGGGCTTCTATGTTAGGTATTTGGCTCATCTTTAGGCAAAAAATTAAAGCTTTTTTAAGCCCTAATTTAAATTAGATCTGAACCTAATTTTAGGGCATTTTAGCAATTTAAAGGCTAGCAAAAAATTAGATCACAATTATATCCCCAACTGGACCTTCAAATGTCTCTAGTCCTATTTTAGGCTAAATTCATTAAATTGGACTCTAAGCCTAATTTAATTTTTCTTTCTTATTTCTCCAAATTCTAATGACATTTCATGCAATTAATTTACTTAATATAATTTAATATATTAAGCCTCATCTCAAATTCTTTATGTGTGTGACTCTATGGGCTTCCTAAAGCACATTAGTAGTACATAGTGAGTAAAAATCCTACTTTAACTAGGATTCCTATGTTTTAATCTCAATAAATCATAAATAATTCCCAATTAATCATTCACATATGTACAAGTCATGAGAGGCATCTGGCCATGCAACACGACTACCCAAGTGTAAAAAAGTCAAGGTGTTTGACTTAACCCTTCCATACACAGTTACCATATAATAAACTCCTTTCACCAATCTTTATCTCATCCATGTTTAAGTATGGACCTATATTAACTCAATGCTTATTTAAGTATGTATAATAAAGCCTTGAATATAGTAGATCTAGAAAATTTTTCTTTATTCCAAAAATTCCCCTATAAATCCTATTCACACTTCACTTCACTTTGGCCAAAGTTTCTCTAGGATACCCCTTACCTTATTTGGATGTCGACTGGTCGCCAAGCCTGACTAAAGAGCACATGCATTTCTATGTTATTCAAGACCTTATCATGTTATCCTATTTAAAACATTCTTAACAAAAACATTTATCTTATAGCAATATAGGTTTACAAAATTTTTTCAAAAACTAGTTACTATCTATTTTTTAAATTCCTTGTGTCAAAAATTCGACAACAAAATGGTTGTATCGAGACACTTTCCCAAATATGAATAATAACTTGCAATATCAAGAACACTTCTATGAACATTTCCCTATCATTCTCAACTATCTATCTGTAACATAACAACTCAAAGCATGTAACAAAAATATATCAACTTGCAGTCAACAGACATCAAAAATAAACTTTAAAATAATTATAAACCTTAAAAGTCCAAAAATTGACAATTCAACTAGTTTAGGCCCCATTCCCCATAATTGCATCCATATGAGCGCTACTAGCTATACATCATAAAATTTAGATACAAAATATATCAAAAAGTACCCTCTCTTAAAAACTTAATGATCCGAGTCTTGCTTCTCAAATTGTCACCTTACCTACGTATCGCAAAAATAGATAATGTGCTAAGTAATAGCTTTGTAGTGTAATTGATATAACTTGTATAAATATGCCACTTAATGTCATGTCCTACTCCTTCCATTACAAAAATGAATAAGAGATGCCACTTCCCGAAGGTTACCCATCCTTACACTACTCTAACCTATTTTTGTTTAACACTTTATGAAAATGTATTTTTTAATTAATATCTCGAGTTAACTAAATTTTGATAGCATAGCAACCACTCAAGTGAGAAGCCAAAAATATAAAACCTAACTAAAAGCACTTCTATAATAGTCTCATTTATCTGTAAAACACCAAGATCCATTAGATCCTTCAATCATTTTCAATCCTTATCCAAATTATCATCATAGAGATAACACCATGTCAAATGATGATGCACATAATACCAAATTGCACAATATATCATCATAAATAAATAATCATATTGAGATCATACATTTCATCATTTAGTTTATCTTATAGCAATATAGGTTTACAAAATTTTTTCAAAAACTAGTTACTATCTATTTTTTAAATTCCTTGTGTCAAAAATTCGACAACAAAATGGTTGTATCGAGACAC
>CANXYI010123402.1:0-11762 GCA_948208565.1 Hura crepitans
AAATTGATATGTATAGTAGACTAGTCTATTTGTTCGACTAGTGCAATGGCCCTTCAGGATCTATGCCATTGCACCGAAAAAGATTAAGTGAATGTCACAATCTAGTCTGACTATGCGACTATTACAGTGGTCTAAAATTAACCTAGGCCATTGTACTGGCCTTGCTTGAAAATTAGGCAATATAGTAGCTGCAAAAGTCCTTAAGTTAATTAGTCAAACCATCCGATGAGTGTCTAGCTAATGTGCCATTTAACATTAATTTGTGTCCATTTCTTTACTAATTAACTTTTTATAATATTATTAACTCAAAGACAAATAATTATAAATTTTATGGCAAAGTTCAATTTTAGCTCGGTTTGGTTTAGCCACAATTAGGCTATACCTAGTGAACTCTTAGAAAATATTTTCAAGGGTGTAATTGCCAATAATTATGGTATATTATGCTAAACTTTATTTCATAAGCATTTCACAATTATATGCCATTTACTATCCAGTGATATTATTCGTTCAAGTAATGGTCATTTTGGGACAGTTATAAATCTTTGTGGGAAACATTCAATAGGTTTTCTAGGTTTATTTCTCAGTCTTTTTCTATGCAGTTTTTAACACCATACACATCAGGTTTATAGGCATTAAGCCAACCAATCATAGGCTATTTACATTGCCAAAATATAGGCTTAAAATACCATTACATTCAATTACAAGATATAGCCCTTAAAGACATACATTATGGTATATATTATTCATTTACAAGCCATAGCCCTTATAGGCAATTATAAGCAACTTTTCATACCTTATTTATAGCCAAGTTTTAAAGTTATTTTCAAGTCATTTTAATGCTATTTCTTGACTACAATATATGCCATTTTAAGGTATACATATTACTTTATTTCATGCCAAAGTAACTAGGCTAATGATGCTCTCATGATCATACTTTATTACACATAACATTGTACATATGTTATCTACCATTTCATGCCATTTAAGATAGCATAAGCCTATTATATGTCTCGGCCATGACTAGACTTCCATGCCTTTATGCATTATTTAAGCTTATAATATGCCATATCATTAATTCATGCATCATAGGCCTATTGCACACATATTACCAACCTTAAACACTAATTAGGACCATACTAAGTGAGCTATACACATTCAGATGCATGAGTTAAGCTCTTAACTACACCCATACTTATGTCAATCATGCATTTTTCCCACTTTTTACAAGTAATTCCATCATATATAAACATTAGAACCACTAATTTATATATTAATCCTTATACACACACCTTAACCTACTTACACATCTCCTGACCAACTACAAGTTTAACATTAACATTACTTCCTTTCATCAAATAACCATACAATCCATATCCTATTAAGTAATATACTATAATTCTTTAAAGAAACTACCTATCTAAGCCAATTCATGTGCTTAATCCATCCCTAAACTAAAAGAGAAGCTACTAAAATTCAAGGGCATTGAGTGAAAATACTTGAATTCACTTACCTTATACTCAAGCAAGGAGAATTCCACACTTTAAGCTTCCAAAAACCATAATCTAGCCTACCACAGAAGCCTTTTCTCCACAACATCAAGCTTCTCTTTCCCATAATTCACCTTAAAAGCCATTAAAACCTATTGCCACAGATGTTGGGCACCTTACACACCTAATTTTATTAGGAAAATTCAAGAGAAAACCCAACAAAACATAAGATATTCACCTTAGATAGTCTATTGGAATTGCAGTTGACCTTACTTTTTTAATTAATTCTTAAGGACTCCTTTTCCACCAATTCTTTTTCCATCAATTCCTTAACATCCATGGATGAATTTAGGTGAGTAAAAATTTCTAGAATAGAATAAAGAAGAGGTAGAAAATGGCCACTCTTCACCTTACTAGTGTCAGTTCTAGCAGCAAGGGGAGGAAGATTTCTTCATTTTATTTAGTGGAAAAATCCACTTGTCAAACACCATTTACACTTGGCATAGCCCTTTAGATAGCTTTCTAGGTGTGGGTGGGTCCCATAGCCACTTGAACCATCCTGAAACGTCTTAATATTTTGGAAAACTTTAGGGATTCACAAAATTCACATGGACCTCAAAAAATTGCACCATTTGTTTTAAAATTTATATTATGATCCCCTCTACATGGTTATAATTTTTTATAGCTAAATTCCATTGATAGGAAAATTTTTAGACTGCAACAATTTGTGTGCCAACCTAAAAAAATATGAGAATTTGCAAACAACCTTAGAATTAAAAAATTCTTTCACTAATGGACTCAGTGGAATTTTTGAGCTTCTGGGTCTAATATTTGTGTCCATCCTGGCACATCCTAGGTCATTCCTGGCTTATTAAATTTTTATTACCCAGATGGGTAGTTTACAGTCCAAAATGAATTATTAGTTCTATTAAATTTTAAAATTTTTCCTTTTTCATCAATTTAAAGCCCTTTAGTGCCACTGCCTCAGTTTATGTGTAAGTGACTTGGCTTTCTGAGCACACTCCTTGGACCTAGTGGCACTATTCACGAAGCCTCAGAACATGAGCATTATAGTTCTTCCCCTCTTAAGAAAATTTCATCCTTAAAATTACATAGAGAAATTAAGTGAAGATACTTGGCTTTCCTTAGTTCTTTTAGCTTCTAAGTAGCTTCTTCTATATTATGGTATCTCCATAGCACCTTAAATAGTGGTATGGACTTATTCTATAACTGTTTTACTTCATGAGATAAAATCTAAACCGATTCCTTTTCATAACTCAGATTAGGTTGTACCATAATATATGCCATTCAAATCACATATGATGGATTTAATTTATAACTCCTGAGCATAGAAACATGGAAAACATCGTGTATCTATTGTAGCTCAAGTGGTAATGCCAGCTTGTATGCCAGAGGTCTAACCATTTTTATAATTTCATAGGGTTCAATAGATCTAGGACTCAATTTTCCCTTTTTCCCAAGCTTCAGCACCTTTTTCCAAGGAGAAACCTTCAAAAATTACTTTTTCACCCATTACATACTCAATATCTCTCTGCTTTAGGTCTGTATTTGATTTCTATCTATCCATAGCTGGTTTTAGCCTTTCTCTGATTATCTTCACTTTTGCCTTAGCATCGCTGATTAAATCCATGCTAGTAATCTTATTTTCTCAAACTTCACCCTAACATGAGGGAGTTCTGTATCGTTTACCATTAAATGCTTCATATAGGGCGATCCCCAAGCTAGACTGGTAACTATTATTATAGGAAAACTATGCCAAAGACAAGTATTGATCCTAATTAATCTTAAGCTCAATAGCATATCCTTGTAACATATCCTTAAGCATCTATATCACCCTCTTTAATTATTCATTAGCCTAAGGATGAAAAGTTGTGCTATAGGCCAATCTAGTGCCTAAGGCTTCTTGTAGCTTTTATCAAAATCTATAAGTGAAGCAAGGATCCCTATTAGAAATGATAGTCACTAGCACACCATGTAACTTAACTTTTTCATCCGTATATAGTCTAACCAGCCTCTCTAAGGAATAATCCATTCTAATCGGGATAAAGTGAGCTATCTTTGTTTGTCTATCAATAATTGCCCATGCAGTATCACATTTACCCTTGATCAAAGGTAAACCCATCACAAAATCCATGGTCGCTTTTTCCCACTTCCACTCTAGTATTGCTGTAGGATGTAGCAGTCTAGAAGGAACATGATGTTTAGCTTTCATTTGTTGGCATGTCAAACACATAGCAATATACTATACCATATCTTTTTCCATACCAGGCCACCAATAATGAGACTTCAGGTCTAAATATATCTTTGTTCTCCTAGGATGCATAAAATAAGGAGCTTCATATGCCTCCTTTAGTATCTATAACCTCAGTTTATTTGTACTAGGTACACAACTTATTCTAAAAATACAGATACCTATCATCTTTTAACTCAAACCCTATGGCCTTCCACTCTTTAGCTTTGCTTGCCATTGGAACCAACATTTCATCTTCCACCTGATTTTCCTTAATTTATTGTCTAAAATTTGGCTTCACCTATAACTTAGCCAATGCAGCATCTTTTAAAGTGTACTATAATTTGGCATTCATATCTTTCAAAGTCATCATAAATTTCTTGCTTAAAGCATCTACCACTATTTTTACTTCCTTAGGTGGTAATCAATTAAGCAGTCATAGTCCTTTATCTATTCCACCCACTTTCTTTATCTCAAGTTTAATTCCTTTTGAGTAAGGAGGTATTTCAAGCTTTTATAATTTGTATATATGTAGCATTTCTCTCTATATAGACAGTGCCTCCATATTTTCAAAGGAAACACAATAGTAGCTAGCTCTAAATCATAAGTAGGTTAATTCCACTCATGTGGCTTCAACTGTCTTAAAACATAAGCTCCTACCTTCCCATCCTGCATCAATACACACCCCAAGCCATTCAGTGAAGCATCACTATACACTATAAAATCCTTACCCTGTTCAGGTTGAATCAGGATAGGAGCTTCTATCAACATCTTATTCAATTGCTCAAAATTGGCTTAACACTTATTATCCCACTCTATTCTCACATTCTTCCTAATAAGTCTGGTTAAAGGAGTGGCTATAATAAAGAATCCTTTTACAACTCTCCTGTAATACCCAACAAATCCCAGAAAACTTCTCACTTCAATTAAATTTGTAGGTGGTTCTTATTCTAACACTGCCTTTACTTTACTAGGGTCAACTCGGATTCCCTGTACTGACACTATATACCCTAAAAAAGCAACTTCACTCAGCCAAAACTCACACTTACTGAGCTTAGCATACAACTATTTCTCTCTCAACTTTTGTAACACATTTTAGAGATATTGTTCATTCTCTCCCTAGTTTATAGAATACACTAGAATATCATCTATGAGCACCACCATAATTTGATCCAAATAAGGCTAAAAACTTTATTCATGAGGCCTATAAAAGCTGCTGGTGCATTGGCAAGCCTAAATGGCATCACCAAGAACTTATAGTGCCCCTAATGAGTTTTAAAGTCTATTTGAGGGATGTCGGCCTCCTTAATTCTTAGCTGATGTTACACAGATCTCATATCAATTTTTTAAAATACACCTACCCCTCTCAACTGATAAAAAAGATCATCTATCCTATGCAATGGATACTTATTCTTCATAGTCATCCAATTCAACTGCCTATAATCAATACATAATCTCAGTGACCTATCTTTCTTCTTTATAAATAGTATAAGTGCTCCCTAAGGAGATACACTACATCTAATAAAACCCTTGTCTAATGGTCTTATAGCTATACCTTCAGTTCTTTTAATTCAACAGGTGCCATTCGATAAAGAGCAATAGATATTAGAGCTATACTAGGATATAACTTAATTTCAAAATCAAAATCCCTCTAATGTGGTAAGCCTGGTAGCTTATTAGGGAATACATTAGGAAATTTAAAAATAATTGGAATATATGCCAAATCAAATTTAGAAGCCTTTAGGTTGATAGCATAGGCCAAATATGCCTCATACCCCTTCTAGAGAAGATTTTGTGCTTTAATAGTGGAGATAAGATTATTTAGAAGACTTCTCTCACCATCCACTATCACTGTCTATCCCTCAAAATCTTAGAGGGTTAATTTCTTATGTCTAAACTTAATCCTGGTTTGATGCTCAGTCAGCCAATCCATTACTACGATCATATCAAACTCATTGAAATGCTGATCAATCAAATTAGTAGAAAATTTATACCTTTGAATCACTAGAGGGCATTGCCTATACACCATGTTCACAATCACACACTACCCTATAGGATTACTACTTTAATGTCTACATCAACATGTTCAGGCTCTAACCCCTTTTTCTGTGCTTGTGCAGTATATTCATATGAATGTGCAGAACGAGGGTTTATCAAAGCCAAAACTACAACATCAAATAAAGAAAAAGTACCTATTATAATGGTTGGTGTTATAACCTCTTCTCTAGCTCTCACAGCATACTACCTGGCTGGAACATGAGCCTTATATTTGGTACCTTGGCTAGCACTAGGCTGCTCCCCTCTATTTTACCTCAGACCCCTATTCTAAGGTGCAACATTAGATGCCTTTGTTTGTGCACCCTATGATTATCTCTAAAGACACTCTTTTTTGAAATGATCTCTGGCACCACAATGGTAACACTCTCCTCTTCTTACTAGTTTACACTACCCCTAGTATTTCCTTAGACAGATTTTACAACTCAAAGGTTTATTCCTATTACCCCCTATACTAGGACCACTATTAGCCTAAGGAGGCAATCGAGGTCTACCCGTAAAAGCTTATATAGACCTCAGGGTCTATGCCTATCTTTACCCCTAGTACCCTGTCTGATATTGGGATTTAGGTTGAGACCGTGTTTGTGACTGACCCTCTCTTCTCTTTTTACAATCCCCTGACACTGCACTAGACTGCCCTATAGTGAACTACCTCTTTCTCTAGAAGAAATCCCTATTTTCTTGTAATATTTCTTCATGTCATATGCAACCGACACTAGTACTACAAATCTCTCTCTCTAGGGTTTCCTATCTACATCCTTAACTTTACATTCAGTCTTACTAGGAATCTCTTACATTTTTCTTCCTCACTAGGAATAAACTCTTCAACATACTTCAGGAGTTTAGTAAAGTCTTTCTTATATTCTGACACTGTTCTCCTTCCCTGCTTTAGATCAAGGAATTCTTATCTCTTGTTATCCTTGTAGGAGTTAGGTATGTATTTCTTCTTAAACTTCATAAGGAAAAATTCTCGAGTTAGCTCTACAGGTGCTTTCCTTCTCTTGATATTGTTCAACTAGTTATAAGCTTCTTCCTACAGAAGATAAGTAGTATACTATAGATTTTTTTCTTTTATACAATTTAACTGCTCTAAACCCTAAATGTCCTGTCTAGCTAGTACATAACCCTGGGAGCATTATCCTCCTTTCTTCCTAAGAAATCAATAGCTCCTATCTTCCTTAGCCTTTCTAGAGCAGTCTTCTATGAGGATTTAGTGGTGGAAGTGGTACTGGAGCGGGAGAAGGTGCAGGTGGAGCACTAGCAATAGTAGTAGAGGTATGTTTGAGTAAATTTACTAACTACTATAACAAAGCAAGGGATGTTTCTACCTGTAGTTGACTAGGCACCTATAACTATGGCTACTATGTAGCATCACTTACATTAGGTACTAATGCATTGCCTACCCTCTGTATAGTAGTTGGTGTAAAACTAACCACTTCTTCAGCCCTTCCTTCAGCTACTAGATTAGCCATGTACTTACTTCAAAAGGAATAATGTATCAGCCTTATATACCATATTAGTTCAATGGAATTTGAAACAAAAACATTTACACTCATGTACTTAGCCTAGGAATATTAAACCTATGCTTTGATCCCATAAAATGTAACACCCCTTAATACATTCCTAAAGAAACCTAATAAGCGATGCACTTCCCGCTAGGTCACCCATCCTTAAACTTCTCTTATGGTCATTTGTTTAACTTTTACTTATTTTATACTATTTAATTCTATCTATCTCCAAATTCAGTCATGTCTATTCTTATAGTTCATTTAGGTCCATTTCATAAAGTTAATGTCAATACAAGGCAATTTCATTTCAGTTAGATTTTTCCCAAAATTTGATAACATAACGGCTGCCCGAGTTACTATCCCAAAATATTCAACTTTTAAAACACTTCAATAATAGATTCTGACATCTCTTAGGCCCTTCAAGTCCCCCTAAATATCAACCTAATATCACTAACCTATCAAATAGTAACACAGGCTTTAGGCCACAATAAAAAAAAAAAACACAAGTTAGACCCTTAAGCTTGTAAAACATCAACATAAGTGATACATATATAATAGGATTAATAATAGGTAAATTACAAATTGATCTATACTTATGTAATTACATCCTATGTCCTTTATATACATAACAACCTTTTCCCGCCTAAGTATATAGAGTGCAAAACTATAGAAAATGTATGCCATCAACTTTCTCTTGAACAACCTTTAAACTTTGTTACACACTTTTTGAAGTTACATCCTTGATTTGATTAGCTATGCACCAAAATAGGTATGATGAGTATATAATATACTTAGTGGTGAATTCAAGATTTTAAAACATGTCCAATAGTTTATTCATGTAGATATACTCATATTCTTATCTTGTTATGATTCCCAGGTACAGCGTAGAGTACTAACATGTAAAAATTACCATGAGAAGGATCTAGCTATACTTCTTTTTCTTTTATTGCTATCACATGAGAAGGATCTTATTTGTATTGCCTTTGCATAGAAACATGAAAAATATTATGAATATAATGTAACTCTAGTAGCAAGGCTAATTAATATGCCACTAGTCCCATATATTTTATTAGCTCATATGGATTAATAAATCTTTAACTCAGCTTGCCCTTCTTACCAAACCTTAGGACATTCTTCTAAGGTTACACTTTAAGAAAACCTTATCTCTAAATTCATATTCAATTGGTCTTCTATTTAATTCTGCATATAATTCTACCTATCTGATGCTACTTTCAATTTATCTCTAATAATCTTGACCTTTTCTTTTGTATCTCTTGTCAAATCTGATCCAATTAGCTTATTTTCCTCGACTTCACACCAACAAAATGGTCTTCTACATTTTCTTCCAAATAATTCTTCACACAGTGCCATTCCTAAACTTGTTTTACTACTACTATTATATGTAAATTCTACTAATGATTTTTATTGATCCCAATTGCCTTTAAAATCAATGGCATAACTCCTTAGCATATATTCAAGCACTTGAATAACCTATTTCATTTTGACCATCTATTTATAGATGCAAAGCATTACAAAATGTAATGTGTGTATCTAAAGCATTATGATTCTTTTTTTAGAATTTTATTGTAAATTTTGTGTCTCTGTCTAAAATGATAGATGTTAGAACTACATTTAACCTCGTAATCTCATTTATGTATAGTTGAGCAAGTATCTCTATTGGATAATCCATTCTAATAAGAATAAAATGTGCTATCTTTGTTAATTTATCAATACTTACCCATACTACATCATATTTACTTTTGGCCAGAGTAATCTAACCATAAAATCGATGGTAATTTTCTCCCATTTCCACTCTAGCATTGCTATATGTTGACGTAATCTATAAGGAACTTAATGCTTTTCTTTCACCTATTGACAAGTAAGACATTTGGCTATATACTTAGCTACTTCTTTCTTCATTTCAGACAACTAATAAAACAACTTCAGATGAAGATGCATTTTTGTTCTCTCAGGATGTATATCAAAAGGTGAACTATGAGCTTCTTGCAATATTTATTTCTTAATGTCCTTTATATTAGGCAAACATAACTTATCATGATAATAGAAACAACCATTTACTTTAATTTCAAACTCAATAGGCTTCCCCTCTTCGATCAAACTGATAATATTTATGAGTTGACTGTTATCGTTTTAAGCCTCTTTCACCAGTTGAACTATGCTTGGGTTTACCTATAATTTTGCTAACAAAGCTCCATCTTCTTAACTCTATAGTAGAACATTCTTTACTTTCAAGGCATATATTGTAATGCCGGTAAAAAGGGGCTATAAGAATAGTACTTTTGAGACTCATATAGGGTTCTCGAAGTGTTGGGCCACCTTCATGAGGCTCGAGGTAAGGCATATTAGCCATTGAACTTTAAGGGATATAAAAAGGGTGAAAACAACTTAAATTAAAAATTTAGCAGAATAATTAAATTATTTCGAGCTGTAATCTAGCGTGTCCTAGGCTTAAATTAAGTTGGGCAGGGAATGACCTAGGATGAGCCTAGAGGAACCAAAAAATATCATACCCTGAAGGTTAAAAATTGTAATTTGGTTACAGGAGAAGCAATTTTAATTTTCTAAGGTCATTTGAGGATTTTTTGAAAATTTTATCAAAACCATGATATTTTGAGAATTTTGGTAGCCTATCTCCCAAAGGAATTTGGTTGTGATTTTTTGTGTGCCCTTAAATAAGTCTATTTGAGTAATTTTAAACTAAACACAATGAGTTTTGGAGGTCTGGGTGAAATTTTAAAAATTCTACGATGTTTCAGCTCAAATTCCAAAAAAATCGAGGTTCAAGGCACCTAGCACCACCCCTTACTATAGGTGGCCTAGCTAGCCCTACTCATATGCCACCTAGCCCACTACTACCAATCTCCACTTTTTTCTTCTCTTTCAATTCACTTTGTTAGTCACATCCAATTCTAGTGAGGAGAAATCCATTTTTAAACTATTTTCCTTATTTAATTTTGTCACAAAATGCACCAAAATTCTATCAAGTATGTAAAAATTAGGCAATGGATCATTTGGTGACATAGTTTCTAATAAAGGCGAATGAAATTGCTTTTGGCTCACTTGAAACCAAGGGTTGCGTAAGTCATTCTCCTCTATTTTATTTTTATTTCTAGTAATTCTTTTAATCCTAAGGCTAATTGTATCTTTGGATTTTAATTAGGGCCATGTTTGAATTTTAAGGGAATTTCATAAAGGGGTGGTGAATGGTAGAAGTCCAAGGGAAAAAAAGAATTCAACAAGGAAAAGTGGGGAGTGAAAAATAGAGGGAAGCTATTGAAGCTCTAAGAGGCTAGTGAAATTAAAATATTTAAAGTTTGCCACCTGAATTTCTAGTATGTTTGCCAAGTATTTGGGTTTAGGAAGTAGTGGATTTGTAATGTATGTTATGAAAGTATTGGTATTAGTTTAGTATTATGTTAATGACATGTTTATGTGATGACTAGTATACTGAATTATGAAAAATATATACATGTATAGTGATTGCTAAATAAAGCTGAGAGGTATATAGTGTGTGGGTTCACGTACTAGTGTGAATTGAGAGGTGGAATAGTGTGTATGCCATGAATATACATGATTTTAGAGTATGTGTAATGCAACAAGGTATGTTTATATAAGGTGTCATGCATGGCTATAAGGTACATTCTGTGCCCTAGCTTCGAAGGCAAAGACTAAGTCATGTGTGTGTGAAATTATAATGTTATGTGATGAACATGGAATGGTCATTAAGTGGTGAATATGTATAGAGTGAAAGATATAATTATGGCACTGTGTGTACTTTAAGCTAAGAGGTAAGAGTGTAGTAAAGGGTATGAATATTACATTTATGATATATGGATCATGAAGAAAATAGGGTATTGACATAAAAGAGTGTGTATAAGTGGTGAATTTATTGAAATAATACATGTGCATGTGCGTGGCATGTATGGTCGAAGCATATGGTAGTGGTGCAATGGCATATAGTGTGTGATATAGGGTACATACATGTATATTTATGTTTGAATAATAATATATGGCTAGTGTGTGTGATAACTTATAGGTAAAGGCATGTTTATAATGATTAATAGTGTGTGTGATAACTAAATGAATGATATGTATGGATATTATGGCAAAATAATGCTTATAGGTACATGATCATAAGTTGGCTAAGAGGGTTAGCATGGATTTTGGCATGTGTGTATGAGATAAAACATTTGTACTTGATGTATATATATGTATATGTGCTTATAATATGCCATGGTATTGGTATGTGTGAGTAAGTGTGAGCAAAATTATGCTTGTGATTTTTATCCATTTGTAGCTGAGAGCTATGCAAGGCTAAGATGGCATAGAATTGAGGTATGATTTGGTATGTACATAAGTTTGGTATAGCATGACATATTTAGCATGATTTTTATAAATTATGCATGGCATGTAGGTAAAGATGCATGATTAATAAGTCAT
>CANXYI010123406.1:0-14877 GCA_948208565.1 Hura crepitans
GAATTTTCTGTGAATTTCTGAAGCTAAAACTTACATAAGGTGAATATTAGCTGTTAGATCGCCACGTGGCATAAGCCATCCACCCTCACTTATATGAGAGGTTACACATGTGGGAGGCTCACATGTGCCACCAAGTCATCTTCCACCTTGAGAACTCCATGAACCCGATGCCACATTTCTCTCTCTTTCACCATTTTTGCTCTATTTTCTCTCTCATCTCTCCTCTAATCCCCATAAAATTTATATGAAATCAGCCCTCCATCATTCATATATTTTATTTCTCTAATTAGAATTGAGAAAGGAGGCCAAATTAGGGAGATACACCACTTGAGTGAATAATGACAAATTGGTGTGTAAAGGGTTCAAATCCATTTTTTCTTTTTGATATTAGTAGACTAAGTTATTCTAAGAATTACCATAGTTTTAGATTTCAATTTGGAGCTCTAGATATTTTTTTGGGAATTTTTCCAAGGTGGAATTTTCTATGTTAGGGTTTAATCATTCAAGTGAGGAAAACCAAGCAAAAGAGCCTAAAGATGGTGGAGAAAAGGGTGTTCTCACACCCTAGATATGTGGAATAGGTTAAATTTAATATGCCTTGTGTGTATGCCATACTTGTGTATGTATACCTTGTATGGAATTGCATAATTTTGGGTGTATGCATGGTGTTTTTGATAAAATGAGGTTATAATGATGTTATTGGTATTAAAATAATAGGTTTGATATGTTTAATTGGGATGGAATGCATGTGTAGGTGTGTGGGTGCATAGTGGTCAAAATGTGTGTGATATTGAGCATGGCATGTGTAACCATGGTTATGGTAGGTTAGGTGTGGAAATGGTGATGTTGTAAAGTGTATAAATCATCCTTGAGATGTGAATAATTATGGTAGCATAATTATCATGTAATTTGGGTAAAATTGTGGCTTAGTGATGTGAGCATGAAATAAATGGTAACATGGCATGATTGTGCATCTTGAGATGTACTTATGGTGTATAAATGAATAAGTAGATGAAGGATGAAAATGAGACTTGGTATGGTTTGGTTTTGGAAAGACATTACACCTAAAAATGACTAAATGAATAGTGTCAGGCTCGTAAAGTTACCAAATGAATAGTAACTTTGTAGCCGTAGGCAAAATTTTAGTGTTATAGGAGCATTGTGTCATAATACGTAGCTTAATAATATAAGAGGATTGGTAATCACTAAAATAAGGATTAATGGTCTAAATGAGCCATTGGCCATCAGTTAGACATCCACTAGATGGGTTGACCGGTCAACTAGAGAGTTAGCAGCTACTAGGTAGCTTAGTCCTTCTAGGACCACTGCTATGTGTTAGCTATGGCAAGTGTAGGTTCCGAGGTTCTAACATGAACCCTGCACAGTAAGGTATTGGCACCTGGGCTGATCCCTATTACCCATTTATCTATCTGTAGATATTGGGAGGTCCTACGGGGCTAATAATGGGAGGTCTATGGATTGATCCCTGCTATCTTTTCAGTCCAGTATTGGGAGGTCTACGGGCTGATCCCTACTATCAAGCAAGGTAGGTGTAGCTACCTAAGTCCTAAAAGTGGGCCACTACATAGGATAGTTCCTACTATCTAGTGTCTTAAAGACTTGTCTATCTAATATAGGCCTTTAATATAATAATTTGGACTGAACAATAAATAAGTTGACTGAACTTAATGAGAAATTGGACTTAGAAGAATTAGGGTGTCTGTTACATGTATAGAATATTACATGTTGTATGTATGCATGTTTGACCTATTATATTTGATCTATTCCACCACTGAGTTTTATATTCAGCGCATCAGTGTTCTGATGTACAAGCAGTAGACTAAATGGTGATCGGCATTAGATATCATTAATGTAGCTGCTTTCAAGTCTTTTGGTACTTTTTGCTTTTCTTTTTGGGTCTATAGTGGTGCACTCATGTATATAGAAATAGTGTGGTGTATGGGATGTAAATGGAATTAAAAGATGAAAACCTGTGTGTTTTGTATAGTTTTGCATATTAATATAAATCTAATTGTGTATAACTATGTGCTGATGGATCTAAGACCTTATGTTCTATATATTATGTGTGCTACTGGGTATTGACTGTGATTTAGAGGACCAGAGGGTCCAAGAGTGGGTTATGCTAAAAAATAAATTTATAAGTGTTATTTTATACAAGTTAATTTGGGGTTTATTGCCTAGGTAGTTGTTATGTTGCTTAATTTTTTATAGTTGTCTAGTAGTGTCAATATGGAGTTTTAACAAACTAAAATAGGTAGTAATAAGGGGATAAATAATTAAAAATGGAATAAGCATACATTTGGTCAATATTAGTTAGGTAAAAGTTAAATGAAAGGCCCCTAGGGAATCCATGGATGTGTAACCTCAGCAGGAAGTAGCACACCCTACTTATTTAAGGTAGAAATGGGTAGGGGGTGTTACAGGATGAATACTAGCTAAACAAGACATTCAAAGTCTTAGAGTAGTTGAACTATACTAAAGTAGAGAATCTGCAGTGTGCCACTTATCTTCTGTAAGAAGAAGCTTATAACTGGCGGAACACTATTAAGAGAAGGAAAGCACCTGCAGAGCGAACTTGGGAATTTTTTCTTATGGAGTTTAGGAAGAAGTATATATCTGACTTTTATAAGGATAAAAAAAGACAAGAATTCCTAGATCTAAAGCAAGGAAGGAGAACAGTGTTAGAATATGAAAAAGACTTTACCAAACTCTTAAAATTTGCTGAAGAGTTTATTCCCAATGATGAAGAGAAACATAAGAGATTCTTAGTCAGACTAAATATAGAGCTGAGGATATAGATAGCAAACCCCAGAGAGAGAGATTTTGTACTATTAGTATCAGTAACATATGACATGGAAGAAATGATGCAAGAAAAAAGGGATTTCTTCTAGAGGAAGAGGCAGTTCACTATAAGACAATTTAGTACAGTGTCAAAGGATAGTAAGAAAAAAAGAGAGGGTCAGTCACAAATATAGTATCAGCCTAGGTCCTAGTATTAGATAGGGTATCAAGGGCAGAGACAGGCATAGACCTAGAGGCTTGGACAAGCTTTTATAGGTAAACCTTGATTGCCTCCTTAAGTCGATAGTGCTCTTAGTACATGGGGTAATAGGAATGAACCTCTGACTTGTAATACTTGTCAAATGAAATACTAGGGGTAGTGTAGGTTGGCCAAAAAAGGAGAGTGTTTACCACTGTGGTGTTATAGATCATTTGAAAAGAGAGTGTCCTCAGAGACAATCATAGGATGCTCAAACATAGGCATCTAGTGTTGCACCTCAAAATATGGGTCACAAGCAAAATACAGGAGAGCAACTAAGTGCGATCTAGGGTACTAGATCTAAGTCTCATGCTTTAGCCAGGCAATATGCTATGAGAGCCAGAGAAGAGGTTATAGCACCAAATGTCATAACTAGTAATTTTTTATTTATTTGATGTTCTAGTTTTGGCTTTAATAGACCCTAGTTCGACACATTCATATGTATGTACTACACAAGCATAGAATAGGGGGTTAGAGCTTGAACATGTTGATGTAGACATCAGAGTTAGTAATCCTATATGGTAGTGTGTGATTGTGAACAATTTCTATAGGAAATGCCTTTTAGTAATTCAAGGATATAGATTTTTTGTTGATTTGATTAATCTGTCTTTCAATGAGTTTGATGTGATCCTAGGAATGGATTGGCTTACTAAGCATCAAGCCATAATTGATTGTAGACACAAGAAGTTAACCCTCTAAACTGTAGAGGGATACATAGTGATAATAGATGGCAAGAGAAGTATTCTAAACAATCTTATCTCCCCTATTAAATCATAAAAACTTCTTTAGAAGGGCTGTGAGGCATATTTTGCCTATGCTATTAACCTAATGTTTCTAACTTTAAGTTGGCACATATTCCAATTATTTCTGAGTTTCTTGATGTATTCCCAAATGAGCTACTAGGCTTATAACCTCAAAGGGATTTGGATTTTGAAATTGAGGTATATCCTAGTACAACTCCAATATCCATTGCTCTGTATTAAATGGCACCTACTGAATTAAAAGAACTAAAAGTACAACTGCAAGACCTATTAGACAAGGGTTTTATTAGACCCAGTGTACCTCTTTAGGGGACACCTATGCTATTTATAAGGAAAAAAGATAGGTCACTCAGATTATGTATTGATTATAGGCAACTGAACAGGATGACTATGAAGAATAAGTATCTATTGCCTAGGATAAATGATATTTTTGATCAGTTGGGAGGTATAAGTGCATTTTCTAAGATTGATATGAGATTTGGATACTGTTAGCTAAGGATTAAGGAAGTTAACATTCCTAAAACTGCCTTCAAAACCTGGTACTGGCACTATGAGTTCTTGGTGATGGCATTTGGGCTTACCAATGCACCAGTAGTTCTTATGGATCTCATGAATAGAGTTTTTTTAGCCTTACCTAGATCAATTTGTGGTGGTATTCATAGATGATAGTTTGGTGTATTCTATAAACCAAGGAGAGCATGAACAACACCTCAGGTTATGTTATAGACCTTGAGAGACAAATAGTTATATACTAAGCTTAGTAAGTGTGAGTTTTGGCTGAGCGAAATTGCCTTTCTAGGGTATATAGTTTTAGCTGAGGGAATTAGAGTTGACCCTAGTAAGGTTAAGCTAGTGTTGGAATGGGAACCACTTAGGAATGTAACTAAAGTGAGAAGTTTTCTAGGATTAACTAGGTATTACAGGAGATTTGTAAAAGGGTTCTCCATTATTGCCACTCCTTTGACCAGACTGATTAGAAAGAATGTCAGATTTGAGAGGGATGATAAATGTTAAGCCAGTTTTGAGCAATTGAAGAAGAAGCTGACAGAAGCCCCTATCCTGATTCAACTTAAATAGGTTAAGGATTTTACAATGTATGGTGATGCTTTATTGAATGGCTTGGGATGTCTGCTGATGCATGATGGGAAGGTAGTAGCTTATGCTTTAAGACAGTTGAAGCCATATGAGAGGAGTTATTCTACTCATGACTTAGAGCTAGCTGCTATTATTTTTGCTTTGAAAATATGGAGGCACTATCTATATAGAGAGAACTGTTATATATGTATAGATCATAAAAGTCTAAAATACCTTCTTACTCAGAAGGAATTGAACTTAAGATAGAGAAGGTGGTTGGAACTGATAAAGGACTATGACTACCTGATTGATTACCACCTAAGGAAATTAAATGTAGTGGCAGATACTTTGAGTAGAAAGTTTATGATGACTCTAAAAGCTATGAATGTCAAGTTACAATACATTTTAGAAGATCCTGTATTGGCTAAGTTATAGGTAAAGCCAGCTTTTAGATAGTTGATTAAGGAAAATCAAATGATAGATGAATAGTTAGTTCAGATGGTAAGTAGAGCTAAAACGGGGAAGGTTACAGGGTTTGAGTTGATAAAAGATAGGTATCTGTATTATCAGAATAGGTTATGTGTACCTAGTACAGATTACCTGAGGTTGCAAATACTAAAGAAGGCACATAAAGCTCTTTATTCTATGCATCTTGGGAGTACAAAAATGTATGTAGACCTGAATTCTCATTATTGGTGGCCTAGTATTAAAAGAGATGTGGCAGAGTATGTTGCAAAGTGTTTGACATGCCAACAAGTGAAAGTTGAACATCAGGTTTCTTCTAGGTTGTTACAGCCTATACCAATACTAGAGTGGAAATAGGAAAAGGTGACTACGGATTTTGTGATGGGTTTACCCTTTACCAAAGGTAAATGTGACACTACATGGGTGATTATTGACAGATTGACAAAGATAGCTCACTTAAAACTTATTAGGATGGATTATTCCTTAGAGAGGTTGGCTAGACTATATGTGGATGAGATAGTCAAGTTATATGGTGTGCCAGTAACCATCATTTCTGATAGGGATCCTCACTTCACTTCCAAATTTTGGAAGAAGCTGTAGGAAGCTTTAGGCACCAGATTGGCTTATAGCATAACTTTTCATCCTCATATTGATGGACAGTCAGAGAGGGTGATATAGATACTTGAGGATATGTTGCAAGGATATGCTATTGAACGTAAGGGTAACTGGGATCAGTACTTATCATTGGCAAAGTTTGCCTATAACAACAATTACTAGTTTAGCTTGGGGATGGCCCCATATAAGGCATTATATGGTAGACGATGCAGAACTCTTTTATGTTGGAGTGAAGTTAGAAAAGGTAAGATTTCTAGTGTAAATTTAATCAAAGATGCTGAGAAAAAAATGAAAATAATAAGAGAAAGGCTAAAAGCAGCTGTGGATAGACTGAAATCATATATAAACCTGAAGCAAAGAGATATTGAGTATACAGTGGGGGAGAAGTATTTCTAAAGGTTTCTCCATGGAGAAACATGTTGAGGTCCAGGAAAAAGGGGAAATTGAGTCCTAAGTTTCTCAGACACTACAAAATTATAGAAAGGGTAGGACCTCTAGCATATAGATTGGCATTACCACTTGAGCTATAATAGATAAATGATGTTTTCCATGTTTCTATGCTCAAGAGGTACAAATCAAATCCATCACTTGTGATTCTGATGAAAGATATTATAGTACATCCTGATCTGAGTT
The DNA here is from genome assembly GCA_948208565.1 of Hura crepitans. Lineage (NCBI taxonomy): Eukaryota > Viridiplantae > Streptophyta > Magnoliopsida > Malpighiales > Euphorbiaceae > Hura > Hura crepitans. Next base: position 6,610 of record CANXYI010123406.1, read on the forward strand.
ATGAAGAGGAACTGATTTAGATTTTGACTCGAGAAGTGAAACAGTTACGGAATAAGTCCATACCACTAGTTAAAGTGTTATAGAGATACTATAATACTGAAAAAGCTACTTGGGAGCTAGAAGAACAAATGAGAGCCCAGTATCCTCAATTGTTTGCTTTAGGTAATTTCAAGGACAAAATTTTCTTAAGAGGGGAAGAACTATAATGCGCGTGTTTTGAGGCTCTATGCACAGTGCCACTAGGTTTGGGAAGTGTGCCTAGGTTGCTAGGTTAATTGCATATAAATTGAGGTAGTGACATTAGTCATGAAACTTTAAAGGGCTTTAAATAGATGAAAAAGGCAAAATTTAAAGATTTAGCAGAACTAATAACTCATTTTGGACTGTAAGCTACCCCTCTATGTACTAGAAATTTTTTAGGTCGAGAATTACCCGGGATATACCTGAATGGATAAAAAAATATTAGATCTTGAAGCTCAAAAATTCTATTGAGTCCATTAGTGAAAGAATTTTTGAATTCTGAGGTCATTTGCAAATTCTCATAATTTTTTAGGTTGGCACACAAATCGATGTAATCTAAAAACTGCCCTATCAATAAAATTCAGCCATAAAAATTTATAAACATATAAAGGGGATTAAAATATGAACTTTAAAATAAGCAATGTAATTTTTTGAGGTTCGTACAAATTTTGGTGAATTTCCAAATTTTGCTAAAAAATCTAGCCATTTTAGAATGGTTCAGGTGGCTATAGGACCCACCCACACTAGGACATTTGGCCTAAGGCCTATGCTAAGTGGAAAAAGTGATTGACAAATGGACATTTCCACTTAAACAAAAAGAAAAATTTTACCTTTACTGCCAACAAAAATCGACACCATCTTTAGCCTTTCTCCCCATTTTCACCATCATCTTCATGCTATTTCTGAAAGCTCTCATTGTCTAAATTCATTCTTTGGTGTTAGAGAGATAGAGGAGAAGGAATTATAGAAAAAGGAGTCTTTAAGAATTAATTAAAAATCCTCAAAGTTTGCTAGTCAGAGGCCATTCTAGTAAGCAATTGAGCTGAGCTCCCTTGTGTTTTCTTGTGTTTTCTCTTGAGTTTTCTTGCAAGAATTAGGTGTGTAAGGTGTTTAACATCTATAAGGATGGGTTTTAATGGCTTTTGAGGTGAATTGAAGTAAAAAGAAGCTTGAAGAAAGGTGGAAAAGGTATTATGAAGTGGGCTCGAAGTGTGGCTTAGAGGCTTGAAGTGTGGACTCCTTATTTCTTTGGTGTGAGGTAAGTGAATTCAAGTATTCACTTCATGCGCTTCATTTTTAATAGCTTCTCTTTTGGTTTAGCCATGGTTTAAGCACATGAATTAGCTTAGATAGGTAGTTTCATTGAAAAATTATAGTATATGACTTAATGTGATGTGGATTGTATGGTTATTTGATGAAAGGAAGTAATGTTAACGCTAAACTTGTAGTTAGCCGAGAGATGGGCATAGGTGTTAGGCATGTTTTTTATGCTTGATATATGTTAATGATACTTGATGCATATTTATGATGCTTGAGGTATAAATTGATGGCTTTGGTGTTGAAATGAAATGGAATTACTTATGGATTGATGGAAAAATGCATGTTTGGCATGAAAGGTATGTGTAGCCAAGAGCTTGTGCAAGCTTGTAGATGTGTATGTCTTGTTTTAGTGAGCCTAAGTTATGTTTGAGGTTCGCAATGCATGTACATTAGGCCTAGGATGTATGAATGCATGATATAACATGTAGTAAGATTGTTCAATGCATGGATGCATAGAAAACTAGCTATGGCTAAGACATACCATAGGTTTAGGCTACCTAAAATGGCATGGAAAGGTTGATGTCATGTGTACAATATGAAGTATGATTAGCATGATGATAACATGTCTAGATTAGTTACTTTAGCATGAAATAAAGTAATATGTATACCTTAAAATGGCATGTAATGTAATAAAGAAATGGCATGAAAAGTGACTTAGAAATGACCTTAAAACTTAGTTAGAAATAAGGTATGAAAAGTGGCTTGTAATTGCCTATAAGGGCTATGGCTTGTAAATGAATAACATATACCATAATGTGTGCCTTTAAGGGTTATATCTTGTAATTAAATGTAATGGCCTTTTGAGCTTATATTTTGGCATTGTAAATGGCCTATGATTAGTTATATTACAACCTATAAACCTAATATGAATAATGTTGAAAACTATATAGAAAAAGGATGAGAAATGAACCTAGAAAGCGTATTGAACACTTGTCCTAATAGCCTATAATTGTCCTAAAATGACCATTACCTGAACTAATAATACCACTGGATAGTAAATGGCATATAATTGTGAAATATTTATGAAATAAAGTGTAGCATAATATACCATAATTATTAGCTCCTTAAAAATACTTCTGAGAATTCACCTAGTACAGCCTATTTGTAGCCATACTAGATCGGGCTAAATTTTAACTATGCCATAAAATTTATAACTATTTATCTTTGAGTTAATAATATTATACAAGATTAATTAGTAAAGAAATGTACCTAAATTGAGGTTAAATGACCTATTAGTTAGACAACCATTGGATGGGTTGACTGGTTAACTTAGGGGTTTTTTGTAGCTATTATTTTGTTTAATTTTTAGGCATGGTCAGTACAATAGCTTAGGTCCTTTAGACCACTGTACCAGTCAGACTGTTAGACCAGACTGTGACATTCACTTGATATTTGCCGGTGCAATGGCGTAGGTCCTGAAGGGCCACTACACTAGTCGAACAAACTGACCAATCTACTATACGAACTAGTTTGTGACATCTTTAATCTTCAAATATGGCTAATACAGTGGCCAAGGTCCCGAAGTACCACTATACTAGCTGGTTAAATAGGCTAGTCTGCTAGGCAGACCATATCTTATCATCGCACCCTAGGTGCCATGATATATTTTTAGGTTGGTGCAGTAGTTGGGGTCTAGTATGTGGATCATTGCACTATTCTATTCCCTTTAGATTTAGTGTCTGTCAGTTTTATCATTCTAGGCAGGCTAGCTAAAATAAATTAAAAAAGAACAATCTAATTTACTTATGACATTGATATATAATCTAGAGGCATTTTGATAATTTTACATAGATAATAATTATTGGTTTAATTAGATTATGCATGCTATTATTAATAATGACCTTAAAACTAAACTTTACATGAGTTAGCATGATTAATTGGATAATTTATGGACAAAAACACCCCTAGGGGTAAATTGGTAATTTTGCATGTTAGCAATCTAGGTTGTACTTGAAAGTCAGAACAAGAAAAGAATATGATTAGTTAAGCATGATTAAACTACTGGACATGTTTTAAATACTTGAATTCACCACTGAGTATATTATATACTCAACATATCTATTTTGATGCGCAGGTAACCAGAACAAGGATGTAGCCTCATAAAACATGCAGTAAAGTTCAGAGGTTATTCTTTAGAAGGTTGATAATGTACATTTGTATAGTTTTGCACTCTATGTACTTAGCTGGGAAATAGGTGTTATGTATATAAGGGACACAGGATGTAATTGTATAAATATAGACTATGCAGTAATCCTTTTATGAATGCATGGCCTCTATGGATGTTTTTGAGCCTGAGGCTCAATGTTGTGTTTTTCTCGATTGTGGCCTGAGGCCTGTGTTGTTATTTAATAGATAGTGATGTTAGGTGGATGTTTGAGAGACTAGAAGGGTTCAGGTGATGGGAGAATTTGTTGTAGAAGTGTTTTACAGGTTAAAAATTTTGGGATAGTGACTCGAGAGCCATTACGCTGCCAAAATTTTAGGAAAAATCTATTTGATTTGGAATTTCCCCGTATTGGCCTAAACATGTTGGTATAAACCTAAATGGACTATAGGAATAGACATAACTGAATTTGGAGTCAAATAAAATTAAATAGTATAGAATAAGTAAAAGTTAAATGAATGATGGTGAGAGAAGTTATGGATGGGTGACCTAGCAGGAAGTGCACCGCTTATTGGGTTTCTTCAGGAATCCAATAGGAGTGTTATAGCTACACTAGCCTAGAGACATCGATGTACCCTAGAAGCTGCTAATCTACCCCTAGTTGATCAGTCAGCCTATCCAATCTAGGTTTTCTATTCTTATAGGTCAGTCACCATATTTGTTTAGGATTCACCATCTTAAGTAATTTAAGGTAAGTTTTATTCATTACTAGGTCCACGCATGACCTTAGCAGAAAAGGTAATGTTTTTAGATCAATTGTTCCCAATTTAACATCATTCAAGCTTTACGTGTCCATATGCCATTATATCAATACCACATTATTCATCATAGATAACATCACCATCTCTTATGCATTTTAGCTTATCAAGAGTAATCTTATATCCTAATTCATTGTGTTATGCTTTCTCCTTTCATATCCATTTGCTTTATCACAACCTAACCATTATTTGCATCACATGTCACGACACTTACACATTCTATAGTATACCATTCAGTGACAACAATTATCTAATGATATATAATTATGTTTATCTCATTTTAGCTCACATGAACAGATTAAAAATGCAAACAATTATCTTGTGATCACAATTTATTCCACATACCATACTGACAATTTGTTTTACACATAATTTAATCATTATTACACACATGATACAAATACTACCATATCTTTGGACACCACTCATATAGCCAATCACATATAAATGCATGATTCCATAGAGCATAATTCATTATTAAAAATAAATTTAAAACCATCATATTATACATTTTAACCATTCGGCCAACATTAGCACATTACTTAAACATTTACTAAACTTCACATATAATACTCACATAATACTTCATAAGTCACACAACTATTAAAACATACTTTTACCCATCTTTATAACTCATTTCATTATGTAACATGCCACATATGGTTCAGCCATTAACATCATTTGACCATCTTTGATTCTTTATGTTTAATACATTCATAATCACTATTTACATACTCATTCATTATTATTATTATTATCATTCTTCTTATCAAAATTTAATCCATGATCATATGCCACATAATTTAGGCATATCAAGAATGCATTCAGCTAAAACATAAAACATACTAACCCTAACCATTCTTTCTTGTCTAATATAACCTCATGTATCACTACAATCTTATTACTCTAATCAACATCATTATAACTTAAAACACACCCATACATCACCTAATTAGACTTAACCCATCAAGCACCCTTTTATGGACCATTTGTCTAACATGGGGTTCACACTCCATATCACTAATGTCTCAATATACACACTCAATTACACATCCATACAACATCATAACACATTTACAAGGCACTAAACAACATAAATCATCAAAATCCATAATTTACATATACTTACACATTTGCATTAAGGTTTTAAACACACATCATATATTAGACTAATTACACATACTAAGGAGTCTAAATACAACATAAAAGCTTCCTTAGATCTTTTCCTCACCATTGTCTTTTCCTAGCTCAACTTTCCTCACAAATATATTATTGGTATAAAGTTAAAAATCTATATAAAATCACACATACATAAAAACTCAAATCTAACTAGATATATGTTTTCTTAGGCACCTAAAGAAATATAGAAAAATATAAGAATCTATAAAATCTTGCTCTATAAAAAATGGGTCTTTATTTTTCATTATCTTCATCTTCAAAAATCTTTCATAGAAACCTTGATTTCTTGTAATTATTGGTGTATTAAGGCTATGAAGGATGAGAAAGCATATTTTGATGTGCATTTGAGGCATGGGAATAAGAGAAAAAGAAAGAAAATAGAGGGTTTGAGAGAGGAGAAAACCATTAACTAGAGGAGTAAAGGGAAGAAGAAAAACTTTTCCAAGTTTGACTAAAATGAGACTTTGACCTCTCCTCATATTAGGTCTTCTAATCCAATGGCTCCCATAAACCTAACCAATTTCCATTCTTTTAGTAAAATTTTTTCTCTCATTTTAAACCTCAATTAGCACTTTTAAAAGTTCCATAAAACATCTTAAAATATAATATGAAAACTTTAAAAAAAAAACTGTGCTAAAAAATCAAGAAAATTTGATTAAAACTAATACTTTTATCTTTACCCGATTTTTATAAAATACTTCCCGATGTTTAAAAATTCCAATTCCAATACCAATGGACTATTTGAAATATTTGAGCATCAGGTTGTCTTAATCCTGAGTCAATTTGAGCAAAAATGAAATATTTTATGGCTTAGTTATAACTAAGTTACTATTTACATAACACTGCCATAAAATATGTACTCTTGCTTTTAACCATCTTACTGACTTCATTTTCATTCCAAAATTTGCCTAAAATTATAGTGTAATAAATACTTCTATCCAGTCACTTTCGTGTAACTCGAGCCTTAGGAATACTTTCACGTTTCGAGTAGTACTATTCATAACATCGGGATTTTTAGGCGTTACATTTCTTCCCCTCTTAAAAGAATTTTTTTCCTCATAATTATCTAGTTCAAATAAATGTGTCTACTACTCTCTCATTTGATCTTCACTTTCTTAGGTTTCTTCTTGCATATTATGATGTCTCCATAATACCATCACCAAAGGCACTATCTTATTTTGTAGCTCTTTCACCTCTCGAGCTAAGATCTTTATTGGTTCTCTTTATATGATAGATCAGGCTGAATCTCTACTTCTTCTATTGATAGAACATGGGAAGGATTTTATTCATATCTCTATAGCATTGAAACTTGAAATAAATCATGACTCTATTATAGCTTAGGAGGCAAAGCTAATTTGTAAGCTAATGTTCTCACACGCTTAGTTATTTCGTATGAGCCAATGTACCTCAGACTCAACTTTCCCTTTTGATCAAACCTTAGAACCTTCTTCTAAGTAGATACCTTGAGAATCACTTTATTCCCTACTTCATACTAGATATCCTTTTAGTTCAAGTCTGTATAGGATTCTATCTATTTAATGTTGTCTTTAACCTATCTCTGATAATCTTCACTTTTTCTTCTATTTCATTTATCAAATCTAGTCCCATTAGCTTGTTATCACTTAACTCACTTTAACATATAAGAGTTCTGCACTTCCTTTCATACAAACTTCATAAGGAGCCATCCCTAGGCTCACTTGATGACTATTATTGTATGCAAAATTTGTGAAAGAAAGATAACAATTTTGATTGCTTAGATTCTTAACATATCCTTAAGCACCTAAATGACTCTTTTTAACTAACCATCCATTTACAGATGAAATGTCCTACTAAAACTCAATCGAGTGCCCAAGGTATTATAAAGCTTCTTCTAAAACCTCCATGTAAACCTTGGGTCTTGATCCGATATGATAAAAGATGGCACTCTATAAAATCTAACATTCTCTTCAATGTATAGCTGTGTAAGCTTATCCAAAGAGAAATCTATCCTTACTATCATTAACTGTGCTAACTTAGTCAATCAGTCTACCACTACCCAAATTTAATCATACTTATTCCTCATTATAGGTAACCTAACAACAAAATTGATGGTAACCCTATCACATTTCCATTTTGGTATTTCTATAGGATTTAACAATTAAGATGAACTTAATGCTCAGCTTTAACTTGCTGACAAGTAAGGTATCTGATCACAAACTTTGATATATCTTTTTTCATACCATACCATTAATATAAAGACTTTAGATATTGATACATCTTAGTACTACCATGATGCATAGCATAAGAAGCATTATGTGCTTCCTATAAGATCTACTTCCTTAACTTTACCACATCTTGTAACACCCCCTACCCAATCCTTTAGCTAGAACAAATAAGAGATGCTACCTTCTCATAAGTCACTTATCCTGATGTTACCCCTGCCTGACAATCATTTAACTATTATGGACTTAACCACCATATTATTGTTTACATGTTATTTTAATCCAATTTACATTAGTTTTATCTCATGCTTACTATATTTATCTATATTGACAAAGTTATTAGACAATTTCAAACAAAATATTTTAATAGAAATTTTAATAGCATAACAGTTGCTCGAGTGAAAAAAAAAATTTAACCTGTGAAAAACATTTCTATAATTAATCACAATCATCTCACACACATCTTGGACCCTTCTCATCCACCAATAGTGTCAAATTACACCACCAGATAGTCATTACACAATCATCTTAGTTATCACAAAGTCATTTAGCAACACACATATCATAATCATCATGCATAACTTGTCTTAATATATATATATATATATATATATATATATATATA
>CANXYI010123471.1:0-11948 GCA_948208565.1 Hura crepitans
GGTCATTTTCAATATGGGGAATCGATATAATTAGAGAAATAAGGCCGTCAGCTGCTAAAGGGCATAAATTCATAGTGGTAGCAGTGGATTACTTCACGAAATGGGTTGAAGCAGAGTCTTTCAATAAATTAGGGGTAAGACAAATGGGAAAATTTATTGAAAGAAATATCATCTATAGGTATGGACTATCGCAACATATCATCTCAAATAATGAGGTACAATTTCAAGGAGAAAAACTTTTACAGAAGTACAAGATTCAACATCATAAGTCTTCTCCATATTGACCTCAAGCTAATGATGTCATAGAGGCTGCCAATAAAAATATCAAGAAAATTTTGCAAAAGATGACAATCACCTACATGGATTAGGTAGATATATTACCATTTGCATTATGGGGATACATAATAACTATCAGGACTTCTACCTAGGCTATGCCTTATTCAATGGTGTATGGCATGGAGGCAGTACTACCAATTAAGGTTGAAATACCTTTTATTAAGGGTGGTATTAGAAGCAAACATACCTAAAGTAGAATAGGCTAGAAGTAGATATGAGCAGTTGGCATTAATTGATGAAAAATAGCTTAAAGCTCTCTATCACATGCAATTATACTAGAAGAGAATTGCGAGAGCTACAATAAGAAAGTCAAGCCTAAAACTATACGAGAAGGTGATCTAGTGCTCAAATAAATCAGACCATTATTATCAGATCCTAAGGGAAAATTCAAACCTAATTGGGAAGGTCCATATATGGTCAAGAAAGTGCTTGAGCATGGAAGCATCAAGATCTCAGATCTAGAGGGTAACGAATTTTTAGAACCAATTAATGCAGACTGGCTAAAGAAGTACTTCTATTAAAAAAAGAAAGGAGTCCACTAAGTTGAAAACTCAAACATGGTAGTTTAGGCAAAAGTTAGGACACCCTGATGAGGTGAAAAACCAATAAGGCACTTCATGCAAAAGTTAGGGGATTGGAGAGAAAATGTCCAATCAAGAAAACCTTCACGTTAAGGCTAACTGGTAACGATAGTACTATCAATGGAAATTAATACATTCACTAAGATTAATGGAATTAGTCTTAAATGCAGTTGATGATAAAAATGTTTTGGCCCTGATCATTAATATGTAAATTCCCATTCAAGAAGGGGTCATACAGGTAACTAAATTCTACATACGTTGTCTCTTTTTAGAATTAGGAATATTATCTTCATTCTTCATTTTCAGCACTAATGATCTATTATCTTTAGCATTACTCAAGATCCACTTGTTGTAATATTCTTCTGTATTAATAGCATCAATTGTATAATCAGGCTGTCCCTCAAGATGGTGCATCATTACCACAAGTCGAGGAAATAACGCAGGAAATGATGAGTCAAAAGGCCATAATGGAATCCTAGAAGCTCAGTAGGTATCCTTTGCACTAGACCAAATTGCTACAAGATGCGTGAAGCGATGTAAAAGGTAGCATGTCTTAACCCGATCAAAGGAACATAACCAACATGGCAAGAGAGAATAAAATGGCTGATTTTCCACCAAGGACATCTCCATCACACTATGATAGCCATATCAAGCCATAAGATCCATTGGTTAAAGGAGTCACACTTCATTACAAGCTTCCTCTCACAATGATGGTGTGAGCCATACTTTGCCTAAAGTATTTTAGGTGGAGGAATGAGCAATCTTAGCTTCTCTGGTAACCAAATCTAAAAAAAAGAGCCGTTAGGTTGGAAAATCCGTAAAGTACCAACTAAGCAAAAATTAGGTAGACCCACTAGTGCAAAAACTATCACAAGTGTACTAGGCAAAAATTAGGGTCACAAGAAAGTTAAAGTCCATGACACATACCTACAAGAGAAACAAACTCCCAGCTATGAAATCAACATATTCTTTCGTTAGCACATTGAAACAACATATGGTTTCAGCCAGAAAAATGCCAAAAGGATTATGGCTAGAGCATGCTGCAATCAGAAGGTAAAGGATTTTAAAATCACAATACTCATCTTGGGAAGTAACAATGAGCCAACTTCCAAAAAGACAACAGAATACACTTCGTCCATTCCATTGATTCAATAGGAATTTAACAGGTGTGGTCTAAAATTACTTGTAGAGAAATCAAGCTTACCGTAGGTACTATTTTTCGAGTTATGACAAGAGAACAGCCCAAAGCAAGGACAATATGCATAGGGTAGCGATCCTCAAAAGAAGGTAAGGCTAAAGGGGTAACTGGATTGATTTTATACTCTAAAATGGCAGCAAACTCTTCTAAGGATGGACAAATCTCTTATTAACATAAGATGAAAACATGAAAGATAGGATCCTAGTGCCACGCTATAGCATTTAAGAAATTAGGGTCAATCTGAACCTTCTTAGAAACCTAAGAGAAAAAAAAGGGGTGAGAATGGGGGAAATCCAAGAGGCCTTCAATTCCAACGTCACAAACAAATCTAAGCAGAAAGAAGACATAATGAGAGTATGGTGTGAGAGGATCAGGAAGGGGGTATTTATAAGTCAAAAATCCCATTCCTCTTTCTATTAGTAATATGAATCCAAAACATGTGAGGAAGTCTACACAAACCTAGAAACGGCATCATAGTTCGTGCAGGCCAAGAGGTACATGTTCGCACCATCGCCATGACAAGTCCATAACCATATTTGCACAATGTCTGCCCAGACTAAGTTAACCATAGTCCGCCAAGACCAAAATGATTTTTTTAAGTCTGCACAGACTAAAATACATCAAGTTTATACTAGTTCATAAGGGAAAATAAAACACTCATGGTAAATAAAAATTGAAGGCAAATGTGCTTTAAAGGAAATTAAAATGTGTGTACAAAGTTTAAAAGTTTGGAAATAGGAAATGATAATTCCTATCCCTAACTAAAAGTGGAGGGATGCCTTACATTTTACTCCCCAACATGACAACTAAAAAAAAGGAGGGGTGCCTCCTAGCCTACTCCTTGAAGTCATCCTCCTCCTCTGTGTCCTTATCCTCAAAGGAGATTACAAGCCTCTCAGCCACTTTATAGGCCCTCGCTTTCCTTCGGGCCTTATGTAGGGCTACCACCCGCCTCGACAACTCATTCTACAAGAAGAGTGGAGGATCAATGTAACATACATAACACATGTAACATACATGGCATGCATAACATACATATGTAACATCTATGACATATGTAACATATATGACATATGTAACATGCATGGCGAGTGTAACATATATACGTAGCATACATAACACATATCACATACATATGTAACATATATAACACATGTAACATACATGGCATGCATAACATACATATATAACATACATGATGCATATAGCATACATGACATGCATAACATACACAACATGCACCAAATTAACCATGAGAGGAAAGTTACTTATAACAAGCACTCAGGTCTCATTGATCATAGCCTTCCTTAATGCCTACACCACCTGGGTAGTCCTTTCCATAGGAGCCTTCTTCACCTGATCAGAGGAAAGAAACATATGGCATATACAATGCTTAAAAGAACCAAGTAACATAAGCAGCAAGCCCAATAACCTTACTAGTGTTGTGTTCTTAAGCTCAAAGGCAATTGGCTAGCTCTCTTCTATATAGAGTCTAGTAGAAGATAGCCCCCCATCAATGCCATAGTGCATATAGCTTAGCTTTGGGACATCCACCAAGGTCCTTATCACTTAATCAGGCAAAGAAGTCGGACTAGCAGATGGACCCAAAACTCCATTGTGAGTAGGGGGAGGTGAGCACTAAGAGCCAGAAGAACTAGGAGCAATTCTAGGTCACTTCCTCAAGGAGGATAGTCCAGCCTTAGAGATAGCAGTAGGCTACAATACCATGTATAAAAGTCAAAAAAATGTTATAAAAAGGAATCAAAAATTAAGAAACTCACTTGAGGCGGAGAAGGTCCCGACTTGTAGGGCTTCTGCTAGAGCAAATGAGTTGAGGCTCAAAAAGCATAACCTTTAGTGTTGTCCTTCACTAATATAGCCCTTGGAATTCCCACAGTCATGCCTTGCATGAACTCAAAGTTATCAATATACCTCCTGAATAGCATTAAGTCAAGAGGGTTCAAAGGAATGAGGTGAACGTCAGGCCTTAAGTGCTAGCTCACCACTCTCTCTCTTAAAAATTAGCAGTATGTCTCTAGAGTAGTCAGTAGAAGGTGGCAAAAGGATAAGCCTTAGATGAAGCGCAAGGGAAAAGGTAGCTCATCGATGGGAAAGACCCACCAAGCCAAATCAATTTGTACAAGTAAACATTAGTTAAGTATGGATAAATAGCTAACAAATTTTTTGACTTAACATGCAGGAAATACTTACATCGATCTAGACCTAGGAGCTAAGGTATTGTTGGTGTAGCATCAGGGAAGCTGCATTCCATGGCCTAAAGAAGGTCGCACCTATCTGTCCATCACTAGACAACAGTGAGGCACATCTAACTTGTAAGGACGAGCCAATAAATGGAGCTCATAAGCCCACACTTGAAACAATAAATAACAAGGTTACAAAGAAGTTATAAAAAAGTGAACAAATAAAAAGGAGTTACTTACCAAAATGCCTGATACAAAGGCCCTAAATGAAGTAGTGGCTCTTTTTAGTCCACATGGCCATATCTTAACTCCAAAACATCCACCCTAGAGAAGAGCCACACTAGTTCTAGTTGTTGATCTTATCAACCTCCTTCAAGACTAAAAGGAAGCTCTAACTCATAGTGCCATTGGCATTAGCAAAAAAAGTGGTACCTATCAAGTATAGGATAAAGCAGTCGGTATACTAGTCCACCTCTAACTGACTCATGGGGGACTCCTCTCCTCATCTCTCCTACAAGTTCATGCAATGAATACTTCTAGCCCTGTCTTGGGGGATGAAACCCAGTAGTTCCTTCACCTCCTGTAGCCTCAAAGATTAGTGACAGTAGCAGGCATTAAAGGCAATCACACATCCTGTACAATGAGCTCCGGTGATAAAGGCCCAGTCAAAAGGGGTGATGGTCATCCCACTGAAGGGTAAGTGGAAAGTGTGAGTGTCCATCCACCTATCTAACAGTGCCCTCAAAACTTGCAAATCATGGCGGAAGTCTCCGCCTATGAGGTGGTCTAAAAAGGTTTGGAAGCTGGTCGACCAACCCCTATTCTTCATCACCACCAGCATGGTGGAAAACCATTGTTGGGGTCTAGACAAGGTGCCCCTGCACTTAAGGTACGTCTATATAAGAAACAAAAGTAGAAGTTAACAAAAGTCTGTATGGACTAAAATTTTGAACAAAGGTCCACATGGACTAAGGAAAGTAGGCATGATTGGTCCACACGGACCGTACTCACAGACACACAGAAGTCCGCACGGACTACAAATAGAGTCAAACACAGTTAAAGATAAGTCCACATGGACATAACACGGTTAACCATAAGTCTACGTGGACTTTAAAAGATAGAGTACTCAGAATAACCACATAATAAGTTCTAGAGCAATGTTGAAAACTTGGTCCGTATAGACCAACTTTCCTAGAGATCTAAGTCCGCACAAACCAATCTTGCCCTAATCTATTTAGTCCACATGGACTTAACGAACCAAAAAATTTTCACAGCATGAAAACATAAGAAAGCTCGATTAAAATGACTAGGAAACACATAGGGGATGGAAAACATACCTGAGGATAGACTTCAAAGCATGCATGGTGCACCAAATCCACTAAAATAGGGATCGGGTCACCAAAAACAACCCTATTCATAGAAGCAGTGTTTCGGGGCCAGTTGATAGCAATAGACGGCATAAAGGCAATTGAAGTTAGCATGGAAATAACCTCCGACAAAAGAGGAAGGGAACCAATTTGGCTCCCATTAGAAGGAGGATGATGGTTGGAGTCTCTTCACCATTAGAAAAGGATGAAGAACAAGCACTACCCACATAGGAAGCCATTAGAGAGTCACTTGTTGGAGAGAGAAACAACAGAGAAAGGAGACTGGAAATGATACAAATGAGAAATAAGGGGCAAAAGAGACGATTATAGTTTTGATGCAATAAGTCTACGCAGACCTCCACATTGCTAGTCCATACGGACATCTTTTTCGTCAAACCTACATGGTCCTTAACTTGCTTTGTCCGTGAGAGTCGAGCATAAAATGGGTCCGCACGAACTCACTTCAAAGATCAGTTCACACAGACCATGACAAATAAAGTCCGCACAGACCTTTGACTATCAAAATTCAAAAGAACAAGAGAAGAAAGGGGAATGCCTCTCAAAGGTCAAACTCACTCTCTTCGCAATTTAACTAAAATTTCATTTCCTTTTTGCAGTATCAACTTAAAGTTCCATCCATAAAACTTGGATCAACCACAAGCTTTATCCCCAATTATAGATCAACTCTGAGTTCAATCCACTGATCATGGATCAACTATGAGTTCAATCCATTAATTTTATATCAACCTTGAGTTCAATTCTCTAATCCTAGATTAATAACAAGTTTAATCCATTATCTCAGGGTTCAACCTTATAAGCCAATCCATCACTTAGGGTTCAGCCTCATAAGCCAATCCACCATCTTAGGGTTCAGCCTTGTAAGCTAATCCATCACTCAGGGTTTAGCCTCATAAGCTAATCCATCATTATGGGTTCTGCCTCATAAGCCAATTCACCATTTTGGGTTCATGCCTTATAAGCTAATCCATAGTCAATGTTGAAGTCTATGTTAAGGCCCGTTCAGTAATAGCATGAGTAAAAGAAGCTAGCAGGTAAGTATCCTTAACTTAGATACTTTAATATGTACTATTGATACACAACACACACTAAAGTGGGGACAACTGTAGACACCTCACCCTTGACCTATGATGATAGCCAGAGACAAACTCTTAAGTATAACATACAATCATCAAGAGGTAGGTCCACATAGAACTACTAAACCATGTTCACATGGACTAACTAGATGAATAGGCTAAGATCTGACCCACGAAGCTCACAGACCAGCATACCAAAAAGCCTAATCCATATGGACTAGTACGGATAAGTCTGTATAGACTTACCAATGGAAAAAGCACTTCAGAGGAAGAATCCTGCCTATCCAGTCCAGAAGCCAGAATCCTTTAAGGTTAGAACTCCTTTTCTGGATGAAAAGAGGAAAACCTAAAGAGAATAAGTATAAATACTTCTCTACATCAATAAAAAAAAAAAAGAAAAAAAGGTTAAAACATTACAATTACAAATGCACATTTAGATGGAAAAATTTATCTAAGAGGTTAGAGAGCTTGAACTAAGGAGTAACCTAAACCATCTTCACCTAAACCTTAAGACTTTTATGCTATTGTTTGAAAAGACTTCTTATTTAGGTAATGTTTGAGGTCTATTAAAGGTTTCTTGATATCTTATAGGCCTATGATCTCTAAAAATGTTGTAGAAGTGAGGTGGTACACTGTTATCCCTACTCTTATCCATGATGAGTAGGCCATTATAGTGATATATAGGACGTAGAATTGATTCTTATGGCCAATGTTGAGTATGTTGCATGATGTTAATGATTATCACACAAATCTGATCATATATATGATTAGGTCTGCACGGACTTAGTTCCTTTAGGCATAAGCATGATAAGTTAGTCTGCATGGCCTTCTCCCTTTTATGTGAATATGGCAAACTGGTATGCATGAACCTACATCCAGTAAACATGATTTTATATTTCAAGGTACTTTGTTATATGCTAGTTGATTGATGTGAATTAATATATTCATATGTTAATATTGAAGGTATGTAATTATGTGCATGAGATTGAAAGGTAGTCCATATGAACTCCCTGTCACAAGGGCTATACATCCGTACGGACTTATACATAATGGATTACATGATGGCTCTTTAGAATATGCTTTGCTTGTATAATTGATAGCCCTTAATTCACTTGTCTTGGATATGTTTATATTCTATTTATTATGTGTCAATGCTTATATACCATTGATCTAACCTCATTGGGCTTTGTTGTTCTTTGAGTTTTCAATTGAGTTCCTATGCTAGATCAAAAGATGGAATAGACTTAACCCTTCCCTAGAGATGGTCCGCACGGACTAATAGCAGACCTCCCGAATGTTCGTATGAACTAGGCAATGTAGAAGTAGGACCATTTTATTGTTGCAATTTGCCTCTTTTGGTTTTGTACCATTTACACTTCATTGCTTATTTTGGGGTTGTAATAGTTAGTAAACAACTTATTTTGCATGCTAAAACCTAAACTTCACATTAAACTATTTTATACATAATTAACTAGCATTTTCTAATAAAAGGGATTTGTATTTCCTTAATCAAAAGTCATAATCACTAAATGTATTTCAATAAAGGCCAATCTCCTAGAGATGGGAGTTAGTCAATTATTGCCAATTCTTATGGGATTATAGGTAGTTGTCAGGTCAATTAACAAATAATGAATAACCCATTTTCTAGATGTACATATATGTATTATATTTCATAAATATTGCAATTTACTTCCTTACATGAAAAAGTGATAAAATTTAAATTAAGAATGATACATGCTTGATTGATAAGGGACTGTAAACATTATAATATACATAGACAACATACTATTGGGGCATAAATAAGATCTAAAATTTTGAAGCTTTATGATATAGAAGATTAGAGGTTCTGGTGTAGAGGCCAAGTGGCAACTCCACTAACCACTCTCGTCCCTAGTAAAAATATCATAATCTTTACAACTCTTCAACTTCTAACTGAAACATGCTCTGGCTATAACCTTTTTTGTGTTTTCTTGGCTAAAACCATTCAAGGTTTGGATGCTCAAAAGAAAGGAGATATTGACTTTGTTACTGGGAGTCTACTCTTTTTACAGGTATACATAGAGAGCCCGTCATGGTTTTCCCCCTAACTTTTATTTTCTTCTTTTTTTAGCCCTAATTTTTGCCTAGTGGGCCTATGAAAGTTTTCACATTAGCAGGTTTGCCTAATTTTTTCTTAGTTGGTCCTTTATGGATTTTTCAACCTAATGACCCTTTTTCTAAACAAATTTGTTTACAGGAGAAATTAAGGTTACTTATTCCTCCACCTGAAAGGCTTTGGGTGAAATATGCCTCGCGTCATCATTATGAGAGGAAACTTGTAATGAGGTGTGATTCGTGTGACCAATGGAATATGTGGCTCAATACTATTATTGTAATATGATGGAGATGTCCTTGATGGAAGATCACCCATTTGTCTCTCTCTTGTCATGCTGGCTGTGTTCCTTTGATTGTGTTAAGGCATGCTACCTTTTATATCCCTTTATGAATCCTGAGGCAATTTAGTCTAGTGCAAAGAATACCTTCTGAGCCTTTGAGATTTCAAGGTGGTCCTTTAACACTTCACTTATTGCACTCCTTTCCTAACTTGTGGAAACAATATGCCATCTTGAGGGACGTGCTTAATTATACAACTGATGCCATTAGTGCCGATGAATATTACAAAAAATGGATTTTGAGTGAAGCTAAAGACAATAAAACATTAATGTTGAAAAGAAAAAATGAAAATAATATTTTTGACTTTGCAAAGAGATGATGTATGTAGAATTTGATTACTTGTAAATTGATTACTTATATGACATTTCTCTATCTTAATGGAAATTTGCATATCAATGATCTTGACTAAAGTATTATTGCTATTAAATGCATTTGAAACTAAGCCAGTTAATCTTGGAAAATGTTTTAATTTCCCATCAATGATACTATCATTACCAATCAGCCTTGAAATGGTTTTCTTGATTAGACATTTTCTCTCAAATCCCCTAAATTTTACATAAAGTGCCTATTAGGTTTTCACCTCATCGTGGAGTCTAATTTTTTTAGTAGAAATACTTCTTTAATATCAGCAAATGATGTTTCTTTCAATAAATTTCACCATCTATCTTACTCTTAATTTATTGAAAGATTTGGCTTCAACCCATTTCATGAAATAATCAACTATGACTACTATAAACCTATGCCTTTTGGTAGCTAATGGCTTTATTTCTCTAATTATATCAATACCATGTGGAAAATGACCATGGAGATGATAAACCGATCAGGTCATTGGGTGGCATATGGCTCAAGTTTCTATAGATCTGACACTTGTGACGACTTTTGACAAAATCACAACAGTCTATTTCTATGGTTAGCTAGTAATAGCCCAATCTCATGATCTTTTTTGTGAGATTTTTCCCATTCATATGAGGACTACAGACCCCTTCATATACTTCTTCGAGCACTTTTTTAGCTTCTAATTTGTCTATACATCTAAGTTGAATTTCATCCCCTTGCCTTTTGTATAACATGCCTTGAAATTAGATAAACTGAGTGGATAACATCTAGAGGACCTTCTTGTCTTTATCGGTTGTACTCTTTGGGTATTGTCTAGTTTCTAGGTAGATTTGGATATCATGGAACCATGGTAGGTCATAGTGAGATTGTTTGGTTGTGGTGCTAACTATGCTAATGTAGGTAGGGAATCTTAGCTTACTGAAATACATGGGTTTAGGTAGGTCCTTTTTTGGTGAGGTTTGACATAGATATGAAGGTGGCAAAGGCATCGGCTACTTATAAGGACATAATGAAAGGTACAGTGATCAAACCTTTCAGCGAAGTTTATAAGCATCCTAACATACTTGCTTAGGTTTTCATCCTTGACTTCCTAATTAACTTTTACTTATTGGATGATAAGCATTGAATCCCTATACACATCAACTACTTTTACCCTTAGGTAGTATAATGTTTCAAGATCAAATGCACATGCTTCATATTCAACAACATTATTAGTGGCTAGAAACTCTAATTTCCTAGCTACGAACATCTACTTACCTTCCAAGCTAATGACTCTTACCCCGACATCTACCCTTTTTTGATTGACTGCCTCATCGAAAAACATCTTCCATCCTTCTTAGGATATTACCCCCAAATGTTCATCTAGAAATTCATACTCTTCTTACTTTTCTTCAATTGGGTGTTGTGCTAAGAATTCGGCCACAACTTGGTGTTGTGCTAAGAATTCAGCCATAGCTTGACCTTTAATTGTCTTCTTGGTGACGTAGGAGATATCAAACTCTTGAAAGAGTAAGATCCAATGGCCCATCTTACCTACCAAAGAAGGTGCAGTTTATAAATTCCTAAAAGGATCATGCTTTCCTATTGCCTCTACTTTGTAGGACTGGAAGTAGTGATGCAGCTTTTTAGAGACCCAAATCACCCCCAAACATATCTTTTTTACTTCTGTGTATTTCTGTTCATAGAGGACCAATTTCTTGCTTAAGTAATAAATTGCATTTTCCACTCTAGCTTTATCTATTTGTGCAATGAGGGCACCTATGGAGGATTCCTCTACTACCAGATACAAGATTAAAGACTTTTCTAGTTTCAAGGGTTTTAGGATAAGAGGCTTAGTTAAATATCATTTGATAGATTGGAACGCCTTATCACAATCTTTATTCCACTCTTTTAGCTGTCCTTTGCATAGTAAATTGAATATGGCTCACAAATTGAGGTGAGTTTAGATATGAACCGACTGATGTACTATAGTTTACCTAAGAATCCCCTAACCTCCTTTTTTGATCATGGAGTAGGCATGTCCAAAATGGCTTTCACCTTGTCAGGATCTACTTTAATTATATCTTTACTTACTATGAATCCTAACAGCTTTCCTGACCTGATTCCAAAGACACACTTCTTGGGATTAAGCCTCTTATTAAATTGTTCCAACCTTTAGAAAAACTTTTCCAATGCTTTGAAGTGTTCTTCTCATTCAGTAGATTTTACCATTATATCATCTATATAAACTTCAACTTTTTTGTGCATCATGTCATGGAATAATTTAGTGGCCATCCATTGATAGGTAGCTCCTACATTCTTTAGCCTAAAAGGCATTACCTTGTAGCAATATGTGCCCCATTCTATTATAAAGGCAGTTTTGCATTTGTATATTACCTTCATCAAAATCTAATTATCTCCGG
>CANXYI010123499.1:0-11182 GCA_948208565.1 Hura crepitans
AAAATAATCTTTCTTTATAAAACCTAACCATTGCATTGTTGCTTAAAGCTAATCACAAGGTAAGATATGAGACCTCTATTTATTCATCTCCATTCACTCATATTATTTTTATAATTGAGAATCTCCTAAGATTAATCCACATATGAGGTGATTCTATGTAATCCCCACATCGATTACAGGGGTAGGTTAACATTTTGTATTGTTTTCATTGTATTTAATCATTTATTCACATGATGTACTTATTCTAGAATTGATAACTAAATCACACAGACTTATATTAATGTGTGATAAGGTTTGCATATATGTATTTGTTTAAGTATGTGTATGGTATGAAGTCTATATAGATTTTTGCTCGATAGAATTTTTAAGTTCACCTTATGTGCTCTATTTTGATATGATTCTAATGTATGATATTGATTTGCATTTGTGTCTCTAATATTGTATAACAATTTCATTCCTTAATGTGCATGTCATTAATATTTTAGAACTAACATGTTGTCTGCGTGGACTCCTTTTTACAAGGCACGTAGTCTGTGTAAAAATGTGCTTTAAGAATATATGTTTCATTTATGGTCCATATAAGCTCCCTTTCATGATGAATGTAGTCCATGCAGATATACATTTTGAAGATATGTGTTCTACTTTTTAGTCCTCACGGACTCTTTTTCATGAGGAGTGTAGTATGCATGGACACATGTTTTGAAATCCAGTTCTTCTAAATATTGTTATGATGAATTTATGTTTTCCTTTGCATGATTAATGTGACATCCTCTTATTTATAATCATTGTTCAGGCATGTACCATGATTATTCATATTTGCATCACATATGTTGTTATCATATCATTTGGCACTATTATTAGGTCCTCACGGGCATCTCTTTGTGTTGCTAATAATTTTCCTTAAGTTGTGTAAAATTAACCTTTCTTATTAGGTATGTGGTTTGAATGGACATATTAACTATGACACATTATAGTCCACACAGATATTGACTGAAAGCCTTATTGAGTCCACACAGACTTGTCGATGCAGAGATAGGACCAAATAGCTTATTCTTTATTTGTTTATGTTGTTTTGTATCATTTATTCCTTTTGTTTATTTTGCATTGTATTAGGTAGTTTAATAACTTGTTTTACACATTAAAAGCCTAACCTCACATGAGCGATTTTCTACCAAATTTATTGGTGTTTTCTTGATAAAATGGTTTTGAGTTTTCTTTAATAAAAGTCACATAAAATGTATTTTAATAAAGACTAGTCTCCTTGAGATGGGAGTTAGGCAATTACTACCAAATCCTGTGGACTTACAGGTAATTGTCATGTCAAGTAAAAATCAATAAATTACATAATTTTTGGATGTTCAATTTACACTTATACTTATTATATATTCTAAATATTGCAATTCATTTTCTCTATATGAAAAGGTGACATATATGCTTTAAATAAAATGCTTGCTTACATGATACAAGATTGATAAATGTTAAAATATTAGGGAAGGTATATTATTAGGGCATAAATAAGATATGATTTTGAAACTTTTCTAGGTAAAAGATTAGTGGTCCTAGTGTAAAGCTAGGTAGTGACTCCAAACACTAACTACCTCATCCTAGGTAAAACAACAAAATCTAAAACTTTTGCATGCAATAAGAATCTCACATTATAAATTCTTCGTAATTTCCTCTGGATTGCAAATGTACTAGGGACTTTATTACTTAGTTTAAAATCATATCAAGCCAACCAATTAACATAAGCATTATAGAAATAACAAATGCCTTTTATTATAAACACAAAGTTTATTATATACACAAGTTATCCATATTACATCCAAGCTCTAGGGCATACTTCTAAAAATCTCCCACTTGCACTAAAGTCAACCTCCCATGTATATAATACCCATATTATTTACATGGAGATCGAATATATTATGAGACAATGCCATAGTGAGAGGATTAGTAATGTTCTGATTAATGGGGCAATTTCAATCTTTACATCTTTATTGGTTACTATCTCTCTGATGAGATGGTTACATATGAGTATATGTGTAGAGATTATGTATTTTACCAGGGACGAGAGCAGTTAGTGGAGTCACCACCTAGCCTCTACACCAAAACCTTTGATCTTATATATTAGAAAGGTTTAAAACTCATATCTTATTTATGCCCTATTAATATGCCTTCTTTTTATATTGTAACATTTATCAATCCCATCTCAAGCAAGCATGTATTATATTTAAAAAAGTTATGTCACCTTTTCATGTATAAGAAGTAAATTGGCAGTATTTAAAGCATACAACAAGTATATTGTAAATCTAAAAATTGGGTCATTAATTAATTATTATTTGACATGATAATTACCCTTAATTCTATAGCAATTGGTGGTAATTGCCCAACTCCTATCTCTTGGAGATTGGCCTTTATTAAAATACATTTTAACATGACTTTTGATTGAAGAAATCTCAAAACCATTTTTGTTTGGAAAACACCAATTAATTATGTAAAAAATCATTTGAAGTGAGATTTAGGCTTAGGCATGGAAAAAAAAGTTATTTACTATCTATTACAACCCTAAAATAAGTAATTGAATAGAAACAGTACAAAACAAAAGAAAATAGGCCATAACATAAAGCTGGTCCTGCTTGTGCATTGTTAAGTCCATACGAACTTAGTATAGCTCAAGCATATGTCCATGCAAACTACTGCTTATAAGGGTTATTATGTCCGTTTGGTCCTCCAATCTAGTGAGAAAGATCACTTGCATACAACTCAAAGGAAAAGGTTAACGATACCAAACAGAGATTCATAAGGATTGACAAAGAGTATAAGAAATACAAATACATGTGAAAATTGGAAATCAAAGTCAATATTCGCACAGACTATTTTCCTTGTAAAAGGGAATTCGTGTGGACTATGTAATGGAATAAACATTCTTAACACAAATATATCTATGTAAACTATGTTCCTTATGAAAGGGAGTTCGTGCAAACTACATAACTAGACATATATGCTTTGCACATATATATCCCTGCAAACTTTAGGATGAAACAAATAAAGAAAAATAGGATCATCCATATGAACTACATGCCTTATTAAAAGGAGTCCATATGAACTGCATAATAGTTTTAGTACATCAACAATATACATATTATAGAATAAAATATTTACACAATATGCTAACATTAAAGGATTATGTCAATGTGGTAAATAGTATACGTTAAAACATGATACGTAAGACAAATAAGACATTGTCATCAAAATTAAGTTCATGCAAACGACATATCAAGCATATATCAATAAAGTAAATCCATGCAGGCATAAACATGCTCAAAGATAGGTCTATGCAATTATGACAAAAATAACAGAATAGTTATAACATAATTGTAGTCAATTGTACAATATAAAATATCTTAAAATGATGACCTACTTCTATGATCAAAATGAGGATTACATAGAAATGCCTCACTTGAGATCAATCCTTAAAGATTATAGATCTATGAAAATAGCATCAATATGTAGAGTGAAAGGCCTCATATATTACCTTTGTCAATAGACTTCAAAGAACAATGCAAAAGGAAGTGTTTTGGAATAATAGAATTTAAATGTGGGCTAATAGGGCTAGTAAAGCATTTCCTAGTTAGAGTCCCCTCCTAAACTAATGAACAGTGGGTTTAGAATTTCAAAATTGACTCCCTCTAAGCTCCCCCCTCCTACTCATACCTAAAGAGGGTATTTATATGCTTAACATTAAAAGCCTCCTATCCAGAAGTGATAGAGTCCTTATAGGATTGGGAGATAGAGTCAGGATAGGCATCTCGTGCTTCTAAAAGCTTTCACATTAGCAAGTCCATACGAACTTGGATGTCTTAGTTCGTGCAATCATACATGTGTTTTCCTACCAGTCCATAGTCTTTGGGCTAGGTTAGATTTAGTTCATGCAGATATGGGCTTTGGCTTATCCATGCAAATTTTAGGCCTTAGGCTCAACAAATCTAGGTTGGCTAAGGTGCGAACCTCATAGCATCAGGTACAAATGGACTTATGTTATGTTAGTCTATGCAGACTTGGTTTCTAGGTTGCTTGAGCTTGTCTCTTGTTATCATCATAAGCCAAAAAGTGAGGCGTCTACAGTTGCCCCCTCTTTGGTGTGTGTTACGAAATGCCAAAGCAATAGTGCATATCAAAGTACCTAAATTAGAAATACTTACCTAGCATAAAGCTATATCAAATACAAATGCCTACCTCTAAATCATTACAAAAGCTTGCTAAACTTGAGTTTTATTTCCCTTCAAAAAAGAATTGATATTGTGAAGAAAACTACATCGAATATGGGTGCATGCTTGTCCTCAGGTGAAGTGAAAATCTAACTAGATTATAACATATTTTTACTTTGATGTTTCTAGATAAGGTTTGAAAGTAAGCTAAATTGAATAAGGGTGCTTACTCGCCTTCGGGTGAAGATAAACTACATTAAATATAGATCCCTATTTGCCTTAAAATGATTTAAATTAAAGCTGAAGAAAACTACATTAAATACGAGTGCCTATTCATCTCCAAGTGAAGATAAACTACATCGAATACGGGTGCCTATTTGCCTTCAAATGATTTGAATTAAAGCTAAAAAAAACCAGGTGCCTGGTCATCTCTAGGTGAAGATAAACTACACCGAATACGGGTGCCTATTTACTTTTAAGGTAATTTCAAGATGTTAAACTGAAGAAAACTACATCGAATGTGAGTGCCAATTTGCCTTCAAGTGAAGATAAACTACACCCAATATGGGTGCTTATTTGCCTTTGGATGATTTGATTTGAAGCTAAAGAAAACTACACCAAATATAGGTGCCTATTCACTTTTAAAGGAATTTTAAGATGTTGAACTAAAGAAAACTACACTGAATACGGGTGCCTGTTTACCTCCAGTTGAAGATAAACTATACCGAATACTGGTGCTTGTTTGCTTTTGAGTTGGTAAATTGTAGATGGATCGAATCAAATCTAGTGATAAGTTCAAAATAGTTAACCAAACCAAATCTAGTGATGAGTTTGGAGATGTTGATCGAACTGAATCTAGTGATAGTTCTAAGTAGGTTGGTCGAATCGAATATGGTCATAGGTTTAAAGTTTGCTAATCGAACCAATTCTGGTGATAGGTCTGAAGAATAATCTGATGTTGTTGACTATAACACCCCTTATTAGATTCTCAAAGAAACCCAATAAAAAATGCACTTCCCACCAGGTTACCCATCCTAACTTCTCCCACTGTCATTTGTTTAACTTTTACTTAGGTCATACTAGTTCACTACATCAAACTCCAAAACTCAGTTTTGTCTATTTCTATAGTCCATATAGATTCATAATATTAAGTTCACACCCTTACAGAAGGATTTAGCAAGTTTAGGTATTACTTCAAAATTCAGCAGCATAATAGTTGTTCGAGTCACTATCCCAAAATTTTCTTCTACCTATAAACACTTCTATATCATTTACTATATCACTTGGACACTCCTGGTCCCCCAGATATCATCTTATCAACATCATCTAACACACAACAATAACAAACCTGAGGCCATAATCAAGAAACACATAGAGCCTCAAGCTCATAAACATTAACAGAAATTATATGTATGAAAAAAGAACAATCACATGATTAATTACAATAAATTTTGTTACATACAATCACATCCTGTCTCATTATATACATTACACTTGTTGCCCCCACCTTAGTATATAGAATGAAAAAGCTATGCAAATGTACATTATCAACCTTCTCACACTTGACCTCTGAACTCTCTACACACTTCATGAGGCAACGTCCTTGTTTTTTATACTTGTGCATCGAAATAGGTATGCTAAGTATAAAATAGTTAGTGGTGAATTTAGTCATTAAAAATATGACCACAAGTTATATCCGTACATTCATATTCCTACTTATTTTTAATTTCATTATTCTGGTTCAACTTAGAATATTCACATGCAAAATTATTGTGTTACCCCTAAGATGCTTCTGTCTGAAGAATCTATCTAAATAAGCATTTCCAATTATATAAGTTATGTTTGGGTCGTTATTAATCATTTTATGCTCAAATTATGCCATTCTAAATCTTTTCCCACAATCAGTTTAAAATTACTAAAATGCCTCTATGCCATATTTTATAGTCATTTGCAAACTTTATTAATTTTATTTAATTATTTTAGTTTGCCCATCTTAGGAGACAACCCCAACAGACACTGAATCTAGAAGAAGAATAAACTAGTGCAGTGGTCCCCATTCTGGACCTACACTGTTGCACCGGCTTAATCATATTCTGGCACCTAAAGTGCAATTACCAAGGAATTATCTTCCCAGTAGACTGGTCTATCCAACAGACTAGTGCAGTAGCCCTTAAGAACTTATGCCACTACATCAACATCATGTAAAGGATCAATAATAGCATGGCTATATCTGCCCAATAGACTAGTTTGTCTAACAGACTAGTGCAGTTGCCCTCAAGGACCTATGCCACTATATCGACAAAATTAAATCTGGCATCAAGTAGCAAAGATAAGAGGTTGTCTATCCAATAGACTAGTACAATGGCCCCAATATTAGGGCCCTATACCACTGTATCGGCCTTATCTGAAAAGTAAATAGTGTAGCAACTGCTAAGGATCCCTAAGTTGACTAGTCAACCTATCCAATGAGTGTCAATCTAGTGGGCTATTTAACCTCAATCTATGTCAATTTCTTTACTAATTAACTTTTTATAATGTTATAAACTCATAAACAGATAGTTATAATTTTTACAACACAATTGGAATTTAGCCCGATTTTATATGGCCACAAATAGGCTTTACGAGGTGAATTGTCAATAAATATTTTTAAAGGTTCTAGTGCCCATAATTATGATATATTATGCTAAGTTTAATTCTATAAGTATTTCACAAATCTAGGCTATTTACTATTCAGAGGATTTATTTGTTCAGGCAATGGTCACTTAGGACAATTACAGGCCATTACGACAAGGTTATACTAAGGCATTCAAGTCCATTTTCATCTATTTTTTAGTGCATCTTTCACCAGTTATGTCAGGTATTTATAGGCCTAAAAGCCAATCCCAATTGAGGCCAAAAATAAGGCAAAACTTAGGCTCACATGCCATTACAAAAAATTTCACCAAACTAGCCATTGTAGGCACCAAATTTAAAAACATGGTGCAAGTACATACCATAGCCCTTAAAGGCAAAAATAAACCATTTTTCTATACATCATTTCTAGCTAAACTTAAGGTCATTATGCATCTAAATTCTTGTCTATATTACATACCACTTTAAAATACTTCTTTAGTTTAGTTTTATGCCAAATCTATATCATGCCTTCAATATACATTAATTCATAACATTTATATACATAAGGCTGTTACATAGGCTATACTTACCACTCCTTTGCCATAGCTTTCATACCTCTTAGCCACTAAAGAATTCATTACCAATAGATGCATTTTTACATCATTTATCACACACACACCTTGCATATTGTAATACTAGCATATATCCATACATGTATACTTCCTACCATACATGCCATGCCATTACAAAGGCCATAATGCCTCGGCCAACCTCACATACACATATACATGCTTTGTACCAATATTCATGCATCATAGGTCTAAAGCACATGAAATTCTCACCTTAAACACTATTTAGTATCATACTAGGCAAGGCATACACACTAGTAACTATAAGGCAAGCTCTTAGCCATAGTTACAACCTATGCCAATCATGTTTATTTCCATTAATTCCCAAAGAATACCATTACCTATCCATGCCATATCCATTAATTAATGCCTTAAACACCATAAGCACATTTTAGCTACTTATATACCTCTTGGCCAACAACAAAATTTACATGTGTATTACTTTCTTTCCATCAATCAACATGCAATTCATATTCTATCATGCCATAGGCCATAATCATTCAAAGAAAGCACCAATCCAAAAGTAATTCATTAACTTAAACCATATCTACTCAAGGAAGAAGCTACTAAAAAATGAGAGGGCATGAATTGAATGGCTGAATTCACTTACTTGCTACGAAAAGCACTTGAAATCTTTAACTCTACAAGCTGTCTAACCTTCCATGGTGGTCCCTCCACTCTTCTTCAAGCTTTTTTTCCTCAATCCACCTCAAACACAATTCACACAATCACTCTTAGTCCTTAGACATCACAAGGATCCAATTCCAACCAATAATCACTATGATAACGAAAGGAAAAGCAAAGAAACTCACTTTTGGTACCCCTACTGGACTATCTCTGACTAGCAATCTTTGATGATTTTTATTTAATTCCTAAAGACTCCTTTTCTAGTGCTTCTTCTTCTCTCAAGTTCTTAACACACAAAATTTAATTTTAGAAAAAAGAAACTACATAATAGCTGAAGGAAAAGGAAGAAAATAGCTCCCTAAGGTGAGAATGGCATCAGTTTTAGCAGGCATAGGGAGGATTTTTTCTTCTTTTACTTAGTGGAATTATCCACTAGTCAATTATTTTGGCCACTTATCATGGGCTCCTAGGCCAGCTAGCAACATGTGGGTAGGTAGCATAGCCCCCCGAGCTATCCCGACTCGACTTGATTTTTTGGGAAATTTCAAAAATTCACATTGACCTCAAAAAATTACACTATTAATTTTAAAATTCATATTTTAATCCCTTCTACATGGTTATAAATTTTTATAGCAAAATTCTTTCGATAATGCAGTTTTCAAACTACGTCGATTTGTATGCCAACTTAAAAAATTACAAGAATTCACAACCGACCTCGGAATTCAAAAATTCTTTCATCGATGGACTCAGTGGAATTTTTTTGCTTTAAGGTCCACTAATTTTGGGTCTGTCCAAGCACATCCCGAGTCATTCCCAGCCCATAAAATTTTTATTACACCAAGGGATAGCTTATGGTCTAAAATGAATTATTAGTTCTACTAAATTTTTAAAATTTTCCTTTTTCATCAAATTAAAGCCCCTTGAAGTTTCATGACCAGTGTCACTACCTCAGTTTACATGCAAGTGACCTGACACTTTAGGCATACTTCTCGAACCTAGTCATACTATTCATGAAGCCTCAGAACATAGGAATTCCATTAACTGAATCGAATTTAGTGATAAGTCTTTAGCAATAGTCTGAAGTTATGGATCAAACCAAATTTTGTGATTGGTCTTAAGCAATAGTTTGATGTTATAGATCGAACCAAATCTAGTAAGAGTTCTTAAGCAATAGTTTGATGTTGTGGACCAAAACGAATCTAGTGATAGGTCTTAAGCAATAGTTTAAACCATATCTAGTGTTGAGGATATTAATATCATGCAAGCATGTGTGTGACAAAATGTGCACATATGTTGTGTGTGATGTAAGTGCATGACAAATGCATTAGTTAAAGGCTTAAATGTAATATATTAATGGCTAGTGCATTTAAGCATGCATGACTGAATGTAGTGCCCTACATGGATAAGTTTTTGCTTAGTTTTTAAATAATTGGAAGGATGAACCTTTTTTTATAACGCATAAAGGAATGTGACTCTATTCTGAATTATGCATATGCATGTTATTTATCCTTCATATGACTAATGTCTAATAAGATGCTTATGTGACACCCCCTACTAGATTTTTGAGTGAACCTAATAAGTGGCGCACTTCCTTTTAGGTCACCCATCCTATATTTTTATTATTATTCCCTTCATTTAACTTTAATTACTATAGTCTCTTCTATTTGTTTCCAAATTCACTTACTCTTGTTTCTATAATTTACTTAAGTTAATTACATGCCAATGGTGTTAATTTCATGCAATTTCAGGTCATTCTAAATTTTTTCAAAATTTTGGTAGTATAACAGTTGTCCGAGTCCCTATGCCAAAATTTAAAAACCAGTTTAAACACTTTTATAATCATTATCACATCTCTTGGACCAATCCTGTTCCCCTATTATCAACTTATAATTAGCCCATTTAGCAACAGCATAGGCCTCAAGCCATAGATAATAATCACATGTATAGAGCCTTAAGGTCACATTAATAAAATGCATAATTTCTAAACATGCATTCACATCATACAGTTCTATTTAATTTACTTTATCAGTTTACACATACTTATATACATTACATTTACAAAACCTAAATACACATTTTCTACCCATTCCCTACCTAAGTACATGGAGATAAAAAACTATACAATATTTACTTGATGTTCTTTAAAAAATATCCTCTAAACTTTATACATGCTTTACAAGGTTAGATTCTGATCATCTGTGCACCAAAATAGGTACATTGAGTATACGAGATACTCAGTGGTGAACTTAAAGCATTTAATTTATGTTATTATTCCTTTTCATTCATTTGCGATCCAATTATTATCTTGGCTAAGCTATTCAGTTCAATTTTGCATTTTAATACCAAAATACCTTTAAGGCATTTATACGTTATAAAATAAGTTTTAACTCACATAATTCATGTATAACTATTTTTTTAATATTCATGGTATACATAATTTTCATTAATCAAGTCATTATGAAGAAAATGTCTAAAATTAAAAAATTACTCTTAAGTCTATATTTCTTTTATGACACTTGCCACCTGTTTCGTACACCAAACCGAATAGTGGATGCGCACAACGTATAATAGTATCTAAAATCTATATACAAAAACCTGTACCAATTAAAACTTCTTATTACTTAAGACATTTTAGAACTCAAGAAAATGTAAAAACATGAAAATTGTTTTGGCACGCATCAAGAGGTGTCTAGTAAGGTCACTATGTCAGAATTCTGACAGCATAATAGCTATACTAAGACACTTTCCCAAATAGTACCTACTTTGAAAACACTTCTATAATCGTGGTACAACAATTTCTCAACCACTTTGGTCTTTTTGACCCTCTAAAATTATCAAATAGACATATCACATACAACGAAGCCTCAAGCTCATCAAAACATTATATAAAAACTCAGTGGGGCCTCAGGTACCCTCAACATCACTCATCATATGCAAAAGCAATAGATATCATACAAGTCATGAAATGTAATTTAAAATATTGTATAGTTTTTTATCTCCATGTACTTAGGTAGGGAATAGGTAGAAAATGTGTATTTAGGTTTTGTAAATGTAATGTATATAAGTATGTGTAAACTGATAAAGTAAATTAAATAGAACTGTATGATG
>CANXYI010123559.1:0-10546 GCA_948208565.1 Hura crepitans
AACAGGGCAGCCGTTATGCTGCCCGAATATTAAGAAATGTCTGGTAGCGCTTGACGGCGATACTCCCGGATTGCAGGCATACGGTTACAGGAGAGTAACACACCTTATCGATCCAGGTAGGACTGGTAGGGGGTGTTACAAGAAGATTATCATAGGTGGCATCAAATCTAAGCCTCGTGCCTATAAGGTATATGAAATGGTGAACTGATCGGTCATATGCTTATGATGAGATAAACCCATCATGGAGGGACTATGCTTTGATAACCATAACTGGCTCGACCAAACCTTCAACCCATTTAATGACCAATAACAACTTCCCTTAGGCACCTTGGTTAATGATGCATTGTAAGTTATGTGGGCCAATATATGTGAAATATGACTTAATTATCTCAAAATGCTGTCAAGCCCATTGGCCTTTAGAAGTTTGACGATCCTGCAATAAAGAAGTTAGAAGACAGCATGGAAGCAATGGCTAGGCTTATTTCCATGGGAAAGGGGATAGATCTTGAAGAATTATCCTTGGAATCTGAGGAGGTTTTACCTTCTAAGTTCAAAATGCCAAAATTACCCAAGTTTGATGGGACTTTAAATCCTAGAGCTCACATCAAGCAATACGCCACGGTTATAAGGGGTAATAAGCTCAGTACTAAATAAAAAGTAGCATATTTCAATTTGACATTGCAAGGAAGGGTGATTGATTGGCACTATGGGTTAGAAAGGAAAGTGAAGGAAGACTGGAGCAAGATCATAGAAACTTTCGTCAGTTAATGTGATTATAGCACTCACATAGAGGTCACTCTAAAAGACCTCAAATTGCTTAAGTAGAAACATAATGAGACCTTCATCGAGTATCTATCAAGGTGGAGATCTCGAGTGCTAGAGATGAGGAAAAAGCCTAAAATGACATATCAGATTCACTTGTTCATTAAGAATGCCAATCCTTATTTGAAAGATGGCTTGAAGGCAAAGGGGTTGAAGGATTGGGAATCCTTGAAAGATATAGCCATAGATATAGAAGAGGAGCATAATGAATAGAAGAAGAGTTTAGGAGGGTTTGGTAATAGGAGGAATCAAGGAACAAGGAATACAAATGGAGCTAATTTTAGGCAAGGATCCGATTTTAGGCAAACTGCTGAGGTATCCGCTATTACGAGGCAATATTCAAATTTGGGCAAGCCATTATCCTAGTGCTTGAAGAGGTTTCAAAAGGAAAAGAAGCTCCAGCCTCTGCCTTCTAGGCCTACTAGAGGTGAAGGTCAGTCCTACCATAGAGCAGCTCTGTACTGTTAACACCATCAGCACACCGATCATGATACTGATAATTGTCATACCTTGAGAGATAAGATTTAGGATTTGATTGATTCAAGGCAAATACCTAATCCAGAACAGAGGCAAAAAAGCCAAGGTACATATACAAGAGTTTATCCTCCAATTTATATGGTCAACTTTAGTCTCCCATAATGGTATGTCCTCTGAGATTTGTATGGGAATGATTATTTATCTGTAAGAAGAAATGCTGAGGTGGGTTAGAATTTAGTATGCATGATAGACATATGGGCTACTGATAGTGAGAGTGAATTGGAAAACCAATTTCAAGACTTGTGGGTAGATTCTAATCCAAAATAAAAAGTGAGTAAGGAAGTAAAAAGTGGTGACCCGTAGTGGTCGAGTGGTGCTAGAAATAGAAAGGGATCTAATTCCTCCAGTAGTGGAGAATGAGGAAGATGCTATCACCAAATAGTTAAAGAAAACTCCTACATAGATCTCGATTTGGGATTTGCTATGACAATCCAACTCTCATCACTAGAAAGTAGTTGAAGCTTTATGCGCAGCAACCATTTCTACTACCATATTACCATCCGAGCTGGTGGCAATGGTAAAAGGAGAGGAGGAGACAAAAGTTAATTTTTCTAATATAGATTTACCATCATAATCATCCTTTGTATATCAAAGCAGAAGTGAACGGCAAACATATGGCATGTGTAATAATAGATGATGGGTCATTGATTAATGTATGCCGCTTAAGGCTGTAGCAGCATATGGAATTAAGGATTCAATGATCTCCCATTCTAAGCTTACCATTATGGCTTATGACAACACAAAGAGACAAGTATATGGGACTTTTAAGGTCAAAGTTAAAACAGGAGTGATCATGAATGATGTGGCATTCGCTGTGCTTCATATTTTAGCAAATTTCTCTTTGCTTTTGGGAAGGCCATAGTTCCACAAGCTAAGAGGAGTTCTATCAATGCTGTATCAAATGATTAAGATCCTCCATAATGGTGAGATTATGACAATCGGAGTTATAAGGGAGAATTAGGTGTCAATGCTTGAGATAGCTAATCAACTGTTCAATGGGTTGCATATTGCCGGAATCTTTTTAAAAGAAGAGGAAAACCCTAAAGTGGTGAACATGATGAAAAAGGTGAACTAGCTACTAGGAGTTGAATTAGGACATACTTTAGAAGATCCCGTTTCAGTCATTTAACTTTAAAGACATAAGGATCGAAAGGGATTGGGATATACAGTAGAGATGTCAAAACTAAAAAAGACTAGAAAAGATATACCTCTCTAAGAAGAGAGCTTTGTTCGAGCTAAAGGATGTGTCAGTTATTATAGGGAATCCAAGCCAACTATTATTAAAGGCCAGGTTGTGCCAAGATTTAAGATTTTTAGTGATGTATTCAATTGGGCAACTAATGAGGTGAAAGCTGTTTCGGATTTCTAAGATGAGGAAATTATGATCAACTTGACTGAGATGGAAATTGGACATGAAGAAGAGATCCTGACTGATGTCATGCTCTAGGAGAAAGGGAAGAAGAAGATGCATGAAGAGAACCTGCCTGAATGTTCTTGTGATAATTTATATGTACCCGAACTTTTTAATGATGATGTGCCTATTTCTTTGGTTAATAATATGAATAATTTTGCTTATTTTTATGATGTCTCATATAACTACATCATGCATAATGATAATCATGACTCGTATAACATGTTTGATATTAATTCAATTAATACTACCTTGTTTAATCTCGGTACCGATGAAAATCTAAAAGAGATCTTAATCACATTTGACGTAACTCCTAAAGAGATGAATAAATTTGAGAGAATGTTAAAAAAATACAAAAAGGTCTTTGCCTGGACCTATGAGGATATGCTCGAGGTAGATTGGTAAATAGAAAACATGCCATTTATACGTACCCAGAAGCAAAACCAGTGAAATAGAAGCTATGATAGATGAGACCAAAATGGGCAAAAAAAATAAAGGAAGAAGTACATAGGCAAGTAGAGGCCAAGTTTCTAGAAGAAGTGCAGTATCTGACATGGTTAGCTAATATGGTGCCTATCGCTAAGAAGGATGGAAAAGTCCAGATGTGTGTTGACTATAGAGATTTGAATAAAGCTTACCTGAAAGATGATTTTCCATTGCCTTATATAGATGTGTTGATTGATAGTGCTGCAATGTGTAATATGTATAGCTTTGTGGATGGGTATGCTAGCTACAATCAGATTCTGAATAGAATTACCGATAAGATAAAGACCACCTTTATCACAGAGTGGGGCACCTTTTATTACAAAGTCATACCCTTTAGGTTGAAAAATGCTAAGGCTACATACCAGAGAATGGCCACAAAGATTCTCGATGATCTAATTCATAAGGAAGTGGAAGTGTATGTTGATAACATGATAATCAAATCCTCTATGAGAAAAGGGCATTTTAAGGCCTTAGAGAAATTCTTCAAGAGAATAGGTAAGTATAATCTTTGTTTGAACCCAAAAAAGTGTGTCTTCGGTGTAACTTCAGGAAAGCTCCTGTGACATATTATGAGTCAAAGAGGGATCGAGGTGGACCTTAATAAAGTTAAAGCAATCTAAGAAATGCCAATCCCAAAGAAGAAAAAAGAAATAAGGGGATTTCTGGGTAAGGTCTAATACATTAGTAGGCTTATAACTAAGCTTACAACCATATGTAAGCCTATCTTTAAACCTCTCAGAAAGAACCAGCCAATTAAATGGAATGAGGACTGCCAGAATACTTTCGATATAATCAGGGAATATTTGCTGAATCCACTAGTTTTACAAGTACCAACACACGAGAAACTATTGATCCTCTATTTGTCTATCAAAGAAAGTTTAGTGGGGGTTATGATAGCACAAGAAGACGAAATAGGCATTGAATTTGCAATTTATTACTTAAGTAAGAAATTTCTCCCTTATGAGGTAAAGTATGTAGAGGTGGAAAATATCTATTTAGCGATAGTATGGGCTTTAAAAAAATTGAGACACTACTTCTAGTCATACACTGTACAAGCCATTTCCAAGCAAAATCCATTAAGGTATCTTTAGTCGGCACCGTCTTTAGTGGGTAGAATAAGTAAATGGCTCCTCTTGCTTCAAGAATTTGATATTCAATACATATCGAGAAAAACCATAAAAGGGCGAGTAGTTGTGAAATTCTCAACATATCATCCATTAGAAGGTGAGCAGTTAGAGTTTGAATTCCCGAATGAAAACTTAAATCCAATTGTAGTCTAAGGATGGTAGATGTACTTTGATGGAGTAGTAAACAACAAGAGGGTAGGAGTAGGAGTGATTTTAAAAATCTCTGAAGGAGAAAGCTACTATTAGCAAAAAAGCCAAGATATAGAGCCACTAATAACATGGCTGAATATGAAGCTTACATATTCAAACTTAAAGCATTGTTGTCTCTGGGTGCTAAAACTATTGAGGTGTTTAGGGATTCATCATTGGTAGTCTATCAAGCTAATGAAGAGTGGACCGTTCACGAAGAAAGGTTGATACCTTATGTAGAATATCTAAAGTTAGTTAGTGGGCAATTTGAAATATGTGCTTTTCATTATATTTCAAGGGATGAAAATCAACTAGTAGATGCATTAGCTACCATAGTTTCCATGTGGGATAATCCAAAGGGGGTAATTATGAAACTAGTTATCATTTCCAATTTTGAAAGGCCTTATTATGAGATAGAGTAAATCATGGAAATAGAGTAAGGAAAAGACAAGCCATGGTTTTATGATATCCATAATTACTTAAAAAGTGGAAAGTTCCCCAAGGAAGCTATGGATAAAGATAAAAAAGGATTGAGAAGGTTGTCAACTCAGTTCATTAATGTAGACGGGGTGCTATATAAAAGGCATGTGAATGGTCTTCAGCTTCGTTGCTTAGAAGAGCGAGAGGCAAAAAAGGTTATGGAAGAGATACATATAAGTTCATGTGGTACACATATGAATGGTTTAGAGTTAGCTAAAAAGATTATGCACTAAGGATTCTTTTGGCTTACCATAGATCATGATTGCTCGAAGTACATGCAAGGGTGCCACAAGTGCCAGCAGTATGAAGATTTGAAACATGTGCCAATATCTAAACTTCACAGCTTATCATCTCCTTAGCCATTTGTTGCATGGGGGATTGACATAGTGGGAGAGATACATCCGATAGCTTCAAATGGGCATCGGTTCATTGTAGTGGCAATTGATTACTTCTTAAAATAGGTTGAAGCAGAATCTTTCAAGAAGCTAGGGGTAAGAGAAATAGCTAAATTCATGGAGAAGAGTTTGATCTATAGATTTGGGGTTCCACACCACATAGTTTTAGATAATGGTGTCTAGTTTCAAGCAGATACAAAGGATCTCTTATAGAAATACAAGATTTAGCATCATAAGTCTTCCCCCTACAGACCATAAGCCAATGGAGCGATCGAAATAGCAAATAAGAACCTCAAAAGGATTTTGGCCAAAATAGTGGTGACTTATAAAGACTGGGTGGACAAGCTTCCCTTCACTCTGTGGGGGTATAAAACTACAATCCGAACTTTAACAAGTGCTACTTCATTCTCCTTAGTGTATGGGATAGAGGCAGTGCTTTTAGTAGAGGTCGAATTATAGTCATTGAGAGTGGCAATAGAGTCAGGGATTCCTAAGACTACC
Organism: Hura crepitans; assembly: GCA_948208565.1. Taxonomy (NCBI): domain Eukaryota; kingdom Viridiplantae; phylum Streptophyta; class Magnoliopsida; order Malpighiales; family Euphorbiaceae; genus Hura; species Hura crepitans. Next base: position 5,949 of record CANXYI010123559.1, read on the forward strand.
TAGGTCGAATAAAGGTTCCAATAGCTGAATTTACTAGATGAGAAGTAGTTAAGAGCTAATTATCACAATCAAGTTTACCAAAAAAGGATGGCACATGCCTTTGGTAAAAGGGTAAGGGATCATAAACTGAAAGAAGGAAAGCTAGTCCTCAAGCAAATGAGACCAAGACTACTCGATCTAAGAGGAACGTTTAAGCCAAATTGGGAAGGGCCATTCATCTTAAAGCAAATGTTACCAAAGGGTGCTGCCATTGTTACAAATTGTAATGGAAATGAACTAAAGGAACCTGTGAAAATAGACAGGCTGAAAAGGTTCAATGGTTAAAGACAAATAAAAGAGAAAAAGAAGAGAAATAATAACCCTACGGGCTGAAGACTGGCTAATGGCAGCCTTGCTAAAAATGGGCACCCCAATAGGGTAAAGGCTAAAAAAAGGCATCCTATGCAAAAATTAGGGGTTGAGAGAAAAGAGTCAATCAAGAAAACCCTCACGGGTTGATTGATGATAGGAGTTTAAGATGTACTTAAGAACTCCCTTGATTAAATGAGGAAATGTGTTGTTATATTAATGTCTGGTTGTGATTATCATAGAATGCCAATATGATATTGCTAGATAAGACCACTTTAATAAGCATGATTGAGCATCTTATAAACTAAATAAACACAACATCACATATGATAAACAAGAACGATATAAAAGTAGAAAAATCTCTTTGTGATATTTTCTTTTTAAGTTCTTTGTCTTTTATTGCTACTCTCGTCATATATCCTTAGCCAATGAGATCAATTGTCTTGAGAAAGACTGATTACCCATACCTTATATGTGTTCGAGGTTTGAAAGTTGCAAATGACACTAAATGCAATGTATGATTTCAAAGGTAACCGCTTCCATAGGTTGTGATAGCTAGAAATGATGGTGATGGATATATCTCCTCCTTTAAAAGATAGTGGATGGGTTACAATCCTTTGGGTCTCATGAAATTACCTCATATAATGGTCAAGAATGCAAAATGTAACCTTATGAAGGCCAATTAGAGGAATACAGCCTGATGGACCACACGTACTACAAGCAAACCTACGAGTTTCAAAAACTTATTATGGTATCTGTTAGAGTACCCAGCCATGAAACCTATCGCTCAATGTCTATAAAGCGATGTATAATGATTCAAGATAGTAAGTGCTTCAAGCCATAAGATTTGAGGACACAAGGCAAAGGATCATCCAACAGTCAAAGTTTCTCTTATAGCCAGACCTAAAAAAAAGAGTCAAATAAAGAATATGGCAAAAACCTTTTCCCGGGGGCGGTCTATTCTAAAAACAACCTGAAGTATAAGTAGGCTCCCATGAAAGAATTCAGCCTCTCCATACTTTATAGCGTCCAAGCCCATAATTATTTTAACCAAGAATAGGGGAAAAGGATTCACTGTTTCTTCAAGTCTTAAAGCAAACTAAACAGCTGGTAATCTCTAGAATAGTCTTCAGCTGAAATCATCAGATATTTGGAGAAAAATACAAACAAATATATGCTAGCTCAAAGGGATGGAATGTCTATATAACTTTTAGCATAATCTAATAGTGCATTCAGAGGGATTGGCCCTCTTTATAGGACCCTTTTGGTAGCCAAGAATGACAAGATATTTAGTATATCAATAGCCTTATATGGGTAGCGAGGGACACAGGTTGGATAGCAAGGCAGAATATCAGATAAATAAGACAAACCTAAAATTGTAGCAAATTCCTTAGATAAGGGGCATATTTCTTCATGAGAAAACTAAAAGACATAGAAATGTAAATCCCAAAATCGAGTTGTTGCCTTGAGAAAAGTCTAGTCAAGCCAAAATCTTCGAAGGAATTTCAACCCATTAAAGGGAGCCAAGGTGAGGACTTCTCATATAAGAGGGAGGTTAAGAATTTTATGGAGCCTTTTGAGGAACTCGTCACTCATTATTGCAAGAAAGAAAAGAAAACCCAAGTAGTGCGAAGATCTATGCATGCATTAGGGTATTTATAGCTTTAAAAAGTGAGCGAAGAGCATTATAGTCGAAGAAAAATGTTTTTAGTTAGAAAATGGGCATTTTTGGATTGAAAACAACCATTTTAAGCCAAAAAAAATGGGTTTTAGCCCAAAATGGCCATTTAAGGGCCTCAACGGCCATTTACGATCAAGAAAATGATCATTTTCTCCTAAAAAAAAATAGCAGTCTTAAGAGCCCAAAATACCTATTTCGGAGAGTCTAAACACCCATTTTTACGCCATTATAAAAGTTGCATTTTTTTATTTTTGTCACTTTCCTACTTTTTATAATCTTTGAGCACTGTATATATATACATGTACACTATGCTACCTCGCCAATAGAGTCGTCTATGCTATCAACCAGTATTGGAACATGTGGCCGTACTGGGTTGGCTTGTCAATGAGGAAATAGAGAGTTATAGATGACTAGCCACTATCACACAAATAAAGAGTTGGTACATCTGAACCTAGAAATTACAAGACTTGGGCATTCTATACCGAGTGGTTCAGCTACTCACCCAGGTAGGGTGGCAAGAGTTTTACCTGTTACGGTATGCCACTTACCTGGCTGTCACACTAGAATTCCTCAACACCTTTCAATTTTGGTGGGCTCGACCAAATGGCATCTCCACAATTCATTTTGTTGTTATAAGAAATAGATAAAACATCTCATTCCTACAGTTCACGGAGCTATTATAGCTATCGATGGATGGGGATACAAAAGTTCCTGAGAACCTCGATGAGCACTAGAGGACTATTGGTTAGCCCAGCACCACCTACAATTCTAGATGAACTAAGGCATCCACCATATAAAACCTAGTTCATCAGTACTTACATAGAGTGTCATCCCTCAATTATCTTAGATGCATCAGCAGTTATGATCAGTTAAATTGAACCGAGTTATATGGCCTTTGGGCCATATAGCACGATATTTGCTTTAACCCGTCATGGACTATCTTGGACCATCTACACCACACCAGTCAATTCCCAGGTAAAGGAATCATCATTAGAGGGGTTGTCACTACCTTATTACTCAGGTTAGGCATTTCAGAGTAGTATTTAGGTTAGTCTCTTCAACAACAGTTGTGGGTCGATCGAGACACCTACATTGCCATAAGGATTGCAAAGTTGGATTCTAGAGCACCCGTTGACTATAAATTACTAATAGAGGCTGAGTTAAACTAGCAGGTAGGAAATTCACTAGGCGAGGATGATTAGTTTACATTTGATCTTGAGGAGCTCCTAGGGACTAACCTAACTCTCGAGAGGCCAACTCAGAGATAGCAGACTGATGAGGTGGGTCTATCTTCTTTAGCACTACCGCCTCAGCCATTAATCGACTCTCTCTTTTAGGGCTTACAAACTTTAATGGTAGAGCAATTTTAGCACAACCAGGCTAAATTGAGTGTGAGAATCGAGAAGTCTAAGAGACAGACTGCATAGAGACTAGAGGTAATGGAAATAGAGATCCAGATGCTGAGAGATTAGAGATAGCCATCAGTCCCTTAGCCTTTACTCTATCTTTCTTTTACTTTATTTTATTACACTTATCTATTCATGGTAGTTTAGGACACAAAAGTTTGTACTCAAAAAATGGTCATTTATGAAATTGACATATTTTGTGCTCATTGCTTTTATCAAAACATGGACATAATAATAAAACCAATACCTGCTAAACTAGGACAATGAAAATTGATAAAAAATGATAAAAAAAAAGAAAAGAAAGAAAATGAATGACAAAAAAAAAAGAAAAGATAAACAAAACTAAATAAAGAGATAAGTAAAATAAGATAAAAAGAAAAGAGAGAGAGAGAAATGGAGGAAAAGAGAGAGAGAGAAAAGAAGAAAAAGAGAGAGATAAGAGGACCAAAAATGAAAAAAGGGGGCAAGAAGAGAGAAGAAAAAAAGATATAAAATCATCATATAAAAAAAGAAAAGGAACAAAAGTGAAATAAGAGAAATATGTATGCACTCTCACACATATGCATCCATAATTATAATTGACCCCTGATGAACTAACATGTTTTATCTTAGGTTCTCCACATAAGGGCCGACCCAAATTTTAGCCTTCCAAGAGAACTCAGGTGTAGCATCTTAGCACTGCTTGAATCGATCAAATCAAATCAACCGTCGAGTGTGGCTTCCTAGCGCTGCCCGACTTCTAAAAGGAAAAGAGATAAAAAAGTAGAGATGAGACGGAGAGAGAGAGGAGAGTAAAGAGGAGAGGGAGAGGAGAGCAAAGAGGAGAGGGAAAGGAGAGAAGAAAGGAGAGGAAAAGAAAGAAAAGAGAGAAAGAGAGCTGAAAGGAGTGAAAAGAGAGGAGACAGAGAGAGAGAGGAAAGAAAGAGAGAGAGGGAGAGAGAGAGATAGGACAATCCAGGCTTGAACCTTTGGAAAGACATTCAGGTGTAGTGTCTTAGCACTACTTGAATCAATCAAACCGAACTAACCCTAGGTGTAGTATCCTAGCACTGCCTAGATCAAATCAAACTTATCTTCAAGTGCAGCATCAAAGCACTACCTAAATCGATCAAATCAATAATCGAGTGAAGCTTCCTAACACTGACCGACTTTTAAGAAGAGAG
>CANXYI010123582.1:0-14028 GCA_948208565.1 Hura crepitans
TCATTCAATGCCATTTTACCACATTTATGTCATTCATATGTATATGTGCATCAATTATTCCATTTGTACCATTAAACACATACATGTATATAGCATTTTATTCATTTCCATACAAGATAATCATACACACTTTCATGCCAACATTTATGTATATGTTTAAATCACATTCACTTACCTCAAAAATGATATTCACCACTTCAAGACACCAAAACTAGCCTTCTTTTTCTTTTCCTTTGTCTTTGCCTATATACACATATATCAATTTAAAAAAAATCCTATAAAATCCATTTTAACTCTAATTAAAAATCTCATTACATCCTTAAGCTTAGAATCATGCCTAGTTCACTTAACAAAAATAAAAAATAAGATTCTCTCACTTACCAATTTGAGTGATTCTATTAACTCCTTAGAAAAATCTCCAATTTGAGCCACTCCTTTGCTCAAATTCCACTTCTAAAAGGTTATCTAGGGTGTGGAGGTACTTTTTGATGGTTTAATTGAAAGAAATTAAACTTGTTTTAGTGACTTGGTGAGTGAAGAAGCCATGAGAGGTGATGAATGTAACTCTCGGGTTTTTTGGCTTTTGGTGGAGGGGATGAGTGCATTTTGGGCTAATGGGCTGCATTACACTTGATTGGACTTTTTTGTAAGTGGCCCATGGGCCCCACCGCTTCTTCTCAATTTTTGTGCCCGTTTTGCTCGATTTTTGCATTAAATTTTAAAAATTAATATCTCTTGTTCTAGACCTCTAAAAATTATGGTCTTAGAACCAAAATTCATCATTTTATGTCATTTAGCTGCTCATAAAATTTCAGGCCAAAATTCCATACTTTTTCTCGAGTCACTATTTACTCGCGTAAATAAAATATTCCGAATAAATAGTAAATGACCTCCAAAAATTAAAATTCCTTCTTTAATGAACTCATTAGAATTTTTTACTCTCAAGGTATGATATTTTTGGGTCTATCCGGGCATATCTCGGACCAATCCTAGTATAAATTCTTTTTATCTTCCTATTTACTTATTTATGGTCCGTTATGAATTATTGGTTCTGCTAAAACTTTTGTTTCATTCATTTTCATTATTTTCTAGCTTATCAAAGTTTTATGACCAGTATTATCCTTCTCTGACCTCTTATAGTGCCTCGCATCATAGGAAACACTATTCGGGTCTCAGAAAGCATTGTTCATAAAACTATGTTTCACGAGCGTTACATGCTCTACCTACAAGAGATATAGAAATGGCATTCCAATTTGCAATTTTCTTCTTCATATACTTTAAAATGTAGTTGTAGGTCTTTTTAGTGACTCTGGAATGATGGAGAGGGACTCCAAGGTACTTGCCTAGGTCCTGTGTCTCTTTATAACCCAATTCTTGATAGATGGTTCTTCAAGTATTACTCCTAAGAGAATGGATTTTTTTTATTTATATTGACTATTTAATTAGAGGAAGCGTAAAAAAGGCGGAGAACTTTCTTAATAACTTTGACTCACTTAATATTAGCTTTAGCAAAAAGGACAAGGTCATCTATAAAAAAAATATATGAGAAAAAGAAGAACCATTTTTATTCAACTTAATAAGCTGCCAGTCACCAAAATTAATAGCGTAACTAATACCATGAGTAAGCCTTTCCGTGTAAAGAACAAAAAGATATAGAGACAACGGATAACTTTAGTAAAGGGCTTTGGATAGAGAGAAGTTATCGGTCATAAAGCCATTCCAAAGTATTTACATGGAGCTACTATAAATACAAGTCATAATAACAAAGATAAGATTATCAATGTAAACTCACTTCCTAAAAAGTGTTAAGAAGGAACTTTTATCTAATTCTATTGAAGGTTTTCTCAAGGTCGATTTTTTATTGCCATGAGATACCAATCCTAGCCTTCTTAATTCTTATAGTATAAATAACCTCTTAAGCTACAATAATGTTGTCATTGATATGTCAGTGTAACACCCCCTGCCCGTTTATTAAAGGAACCAAACAAAAGATGCTACTTCCTGTAAGTCACCCATCTTGATATTTCCCCAACCTCTATTCGTTTAACACTTATGGAACTATTTGTTTTTATGATATACTTATGTCGTTTTCTTTATGTTATCATGTTGTACCCAAATACTGACTGTACTTGATTGATAAAATAATATATTTTGTATGTTATCCATTTTATAGAAATTTAAATAGCATAACAACTACCCAGATGAAAACTAAAATTTTTAACCTGCCAAAAACACTTCTAAGGTCATCATAACCATTTTTCTCAACTCATAGACCCTTTTGGTCCTCCAAACATCCCATTAATCATAGTCATACAATCAACACAGGGTCTCTGACCTATAACATTCAGATAATAAACACATCCATATGATATAGCTAATCAGTTATACATTCACCTGTTTACGTTAATCATATAGTAACCAAAACACATGTCCAGTATTTACAATACTAAGTCAGTTTTCCCAGCTATAGATGAGTGCCAATTCTATTAAACCATCAAAAGTACGAAAATGATACCCTACGAGCTGAGTCGCTACACTGCACTGATTAGGGCTGAACTGCGAACAAAATCTTTCGAGATGCTAAGTATAAACTCAGTGGTGGACTTAATGTAAAAAGTACATGTCACATATACATTCATGCAACAACCATGATGTGAGACCATGTTATAGACACACAGAATGAATTATATCAAGTAATAATGATCCATTTATAAGTCTTATTATTTATTTATCAACACTTTACAAATAGGTTAACTTTCTCAATTTACATCAAATTAAATGCCATAAATTTATTAATGTAACTACAAGTTATGCTCATTTATGTCATTATATGTTCAGGCCCACCCTAGAGAGACTACTTTTTAAGACACTGGATAGTGGGATCCAAACTGCGCAGTGGCCTACATTTTAGAACTCAGTAGATACACCTACCATGTTCGATAGTAGGGATCAACTCACGTGAAACTTCTAATACGGGACTGGTAGATGGCAAATATTAGTTCTATAAACCTCCCAACATTTGCAGGAGAATAGTAGGGATCAGCCCTGTGGGACCTCCCAATATCTTAATCAATATCTCCAACACGTCTCAGGTGGATAGCAGGGATCAGCCAGTAGGACCTCCCAATATCCACAAACAAATTAGATAGGTAGCAAGGATCAGCCCAGGTAGACCTCCCAATACTCGAATATGCAGAGCTTAATATCAAAACCTTGATGGTTACACCTACTATCACCATCACATAGGCAATGGCCCTAAGAGGACCAATACCCTTAACAGCTGTTAATTCCCCAGTTAACCCATCTAGTGAGTGTCTACCTGATGGGCCAAAAGTATATTTATTAACTCTATCATATAGTTATAGGTCTCTTTTCATCACTACCTTAGTGTTTATATACCACATTTACCAACATTGGTGCCTTTATGCACCTTACTCAGTTACGGGTCATTTTTTGCAAAGTACTATTCATTTGGTCAGTTTTCATACCACAAGTCTCATATCATCACACATTGTATACATTATCCACTATTATCATTATCAATATTGTTCACTATTAGTTGTGCTTGCATTATTGCAACCAATTCAAGCATTCCTTCTCCATCATATCATGCCATTTTTCTTACACTATAAATGGTCATTTCAACATACATATTCATGTAATATAATAAGTCCCTTTTTAGGTCACAAACTATCAAATCACTATATATAACTTTCTTTCTTTATATTCATGCTACCACCATATTTTACACCTCATTTCCAAGCCAATTGAATAATTATCATGTTCCATACACATGCATGCATCATACCGTCACTAGTCATACCATTCGGCCAACAAATGTTCACACACATACACTTATTTTTCTTCCCCACAACTTATACACACAATGTTCATTTCTTGAGGCCAACATAATTACATGACCAATTCACATTAAACATACATACACATACACAAACTACCACTTTAATACACTTTCACATGCACACATACATGTATTTGCATTATAACATGCAAAAATTACTTCAATCCACATATCTAGGGTGTGAAAACACCCTTTTCCACCACTTTTATGGTCTTAAATGGTTTCCTCTTTCACTTCCTCTTTCTTAACCTAACACATAATCATTTTGAACTTAGAAAAATTCTCAAAAATTTTACCAACCTCTAAATTGAAATCTATCAACATGATTTTTCTTAGAATCATATAGGTTATCTAAAATAAAAATAAAAATAAATAAAAATCAAGAACAGTCCACTTACACTCAAAATTACCACTATTCACCCCTTTGTAATAACTCACTTTCCAAGCCCAATTTCTCAATTCTATTGTCTGGAATGGATTCTAGAGATTGTAGAGGTGTTGTTTCATATAATATCCATGAGATTTGGGTGTGATTTGGAGGAGAGAGAAAGAAAAAATAGTGGAGGGCTAAAGGGAGGTGGCATCGGCTTTGGTGTGTGGGGGAGGAGGTTAGGGATGGTTGCTTACACATGTGGCACTCTCACATGTGTAAGGGTATTTATATTAGTGGGGTGGAGTGGTTAAATCATGCCACATGGCGATCTAACGGCTCAAATTAATTCAATTCCTCTTTAAACTTCAAAATTTTACAATAATTTTTTAGATCTCAAAAAATAATCATTTTAGTACCAAAAATCCTTGATTATGCCTATTAAGAGGCCTATAAAATTTTAGGTCCAAACTCTAATGGCAATTACAGTTACTATTCACTCGTAAAAATATTAAATTCTAAAAAATTATCAAACGACCTTAAAAAATTAAAATATATTTACCAATTAACTCATCAGAATTTTTAAGCTTCAGGATATGATATTTTCATTCCGTACGGGCACATCTTAGAGTTGTCCCAGCACAAATTCATTTAAGGTCACTATTCACTAATTCTTGACCTAAAATGATTTATTGATTTTGCTAAAATTTTTAATTAATTCATTTTCTTTACTTTCTGGCTTGTCAAAGTTTTATGATTGGTACTCCCCTTTCCGACCATCATAGTGGGCTTTGGCTCCTCGGGAGTCACTATTCATGCCTCAGAGGTATTGTTCATGAAATTAAGAATTACGGGCATTACAATCATCCTGGTACGAAGTTACACTATGTAAGACCAACAATAATAGGCATGATAAACTTGATTTTGTTGGCAATAGTCTTTGTGATGAGTTTGTAGAGCACTTTGTAGAGATTTATAAATCGAAATTGAGCAAATGAGATAAGCATTCCAATTTTGGGAATATGACAAAAATGCCTCTACCATTAAGAACTTTCTAAACTTCTAAACACGTATCATTTCCAACCATTTGCCATTAAGATTGATAAAAGCCAGTCTGATACCTATCAATACTTGGAGCCTTCCACGAGTTCATTTAGAATAAAGCCTCTTTAATTTTATCATTATTAGTGTTGATAGCAAGAGTTACGAGAGCCAGGTTATCCAGTTTTGGGAAACAACCATGCAAGTGGTACTTTGTATAATTTGTATCATCATCACAATAAAGATTGTTGAAGAAAAAGATGATTAAAGCTTTGAGAGTCTCTTGATTTTGATGATGGTTCCCATTAGAGTCAAGCTCAGTCTTGTTCTTTTTTCTTCATCTAATTGTATTTAAGTGGCAAAAGCAAGTATTGCAATCACCCTATAGGTTCTAGTTAGTTCTAGATTTACAAGATTTTGCAAAAGGATTGAATATTTAACTCAGGTTTACCTCAGTCAATTATCCTCAAACTAATGGGGTGTCTGAAGTAACCAATAGAATAATACTAGTAGGACTGAAGAAAATAATTTTGGAAGTAAAAAAAAAAGGACAATGGGTACATAAGCTCAATGATGTCTTATGGTCCTATGGAATAACTCTTCAGACTGCAACAGAAGAAGCTTCTTTTTTGCTAACATATAGGCCAAAAGCAATTTTACCCATACATATTAGACTCCCAATGATGCTTATACAGGATAAGCGCGAAAACAAGAGGGCTCTCAGATAAAACCTAGATTTGCTAAATGGGCGAAGAGAACAAGCAAGTATCTGAAGTAGCTACATATAGACAAATAATTGTAAAAAAAAAAAAGTCAAAATCAGGACATTCAGAAAAGAAGATTTGGTGCTAAAAAATGTAATGGACATCTAAAAAGCAATTAGTGTAAACAAGCTACAACTTAATTAGGAAGGTCCTTTTGAAATAGTTGAAGTCATTTGCCCAAGTATGTACAAGCTCAAAAGGAATGGATTTATTCTTCCTAAAACATGGAAAGTCAAAAATTTGAAAAAAGATTTTCAATAGTTTCTCAATGTGGATCAAATTTGTATAATCGCAATTTTTTGATATAATAAAAAGAGCTTGTTTGTTTTCTCCAATTTTGAGATTATCATATTTTTAATTGTGCACAAATTACATTGATTGGAATCACTGTTGTTAAAAGCAAAAACTTGAAATAATAGTTATTTGCATAATTAAAATTTGGTCGGTGGTGTCACTCATCATTAAAAGTAAAAACTTGAAATAATAGTTATTTGCTTAATTAAAACTTGGTCGATTGGGATTATTGATAATTAAAAGTAAAAACTTAAAATAATAATTTTTTGCATAATTAAAACTTGGTCAGTTGAAATTATTGATCATTAAGAGCAAAAACTCAAAATACTAGTTATTTGTATTTAATAAGCTTAGTTGTTTGGGATTAATGACTAATATAATATATCTTAAGGCCTTTCATTGAAATTATAATAAATTATTGAGCAAAGACTTATAGGAATTTCTTTATGCAAGAGACTTAAAAGAAAAGTCATGCAATAAAGAAAACAAACATTTAGTGAAAAATTTCTTTTACTATATATATAAAAAAAACAAAAACAAAAAAAAATATCTTTAAGATTGCTCATGCTTATCAACAATTTGAACATCTTCATTTACCCTGATTCTCTGAACAACAAAAGGACCAATAATAAGAGGATCAGCTATGAGAGGATCATTTTCAACATTCTCCTAAATATGAGTAGTCTGCTGAGTAGGTTCATTTGGATATATATGTCAAAGATAAAATTAAAATCTTACCCAGGAAAAAGAGTATTTAATTCCGAAGGATTTTCTATTGAAGGTTGTTTATCTTATTCGCCAACTGATTAAGATAATAATTTTTTGTCTCAAAAATTTAAATAAAAAGATCATTCTGCTCTTTCTTCAATTGAGCAGCTCAAGCTACCTCATTTTTTGCTCGGTTGTATTCCATTGTCACCCTTGTAGTTTCCCGAGATAATTTATTTTAAGCATCATCCTATGCTTTCTTTAATGTCAACCACTTTAAACTCATGGACTCATGCTAAGCTCAAGCTTCTTTATACTACTCAGATAAAGTGGCGAAGCATTTATTTAGATATGTGAAATCTGTCTCTAAGCATTTTTCATTGCTCAAAGCTTCCTTATGATTTAGTGATAAGACCTAACCACAAGCCTATGAAATAGTAAAACAAGAAAGGACCTGTATAATAAAAAGAAGTATCAATAAAATAAGAAAGAAATATAATAAAATAAAAGGTATAGTCGATACTTAAGCTAAAGTAGCAAAACCTCATTGCCTTAGTTCATTTCATAAAGCCTGAGGCAGCTCTCTATTTTCTCGATACATCATGCTAGATAAAGCTAATGCTTGGGCTGCATTTAGATACGAGCTAGATGCGTCATCTCTAAACTTTTAGGCCAAAATTTCCTTATATCTGAAAAACCAATAGGAAGATAAGTAAGGCTCGAAGCCTTATTTCCATCAATTTCCTCCACTATTACCACTTCCTTTTCACGAGGCCTTTTCCTGGCAGTTGCAAAAGACACTTCACTAACAAGATGATGAAGTCAATAATTCCCTAATGACAAGAAGTGGAAAAGCCAAAGGATAAATGTCCATTGGCCTAGGAACAAGAGATTAAACTACTATAAATACAGGATTTACACCTATAACATGACTGCTGCTAGAACTAGCATCACCCCACTAACGATCTTTGAGACAATTAGCAGCACTTGGTTGAATGCGTGAGGAGTCATAACTACAAAACAACAAAAAATATATACAATAATACAAAGTCACAATGATAAACTTGGAAGAAACCAATTTAAAGGAATTTAAGATGATAGGTACCTTGAAAATCATCGCTTAATGCCATCCCAGTTGGAAGAGGCTCGAGAAATACTACTAGAGTGAGCTGCTTTGCATGAAATTCTTAGCCATTTAAAGTGGGTGGTCCCTTACTTATGTTGTTAGGACCACTTCCCAATTTGACTTGCTCGAGGGGAAGAGGAGGAAAGTCACCTACTCAATCTATTAATGCATTATGGTTATGTAATGATCCAGACCCAATTATCCATAATAACTGGTAAACTGCCTCAACCATATAGCCTAAAATGGTTAACCGAAGTTATTACTAGTAGTTGGGTTCTAGGTTCATAAAACTCCCTCCTCTAACTTTTTTTTTATGTGGGATTTAAGAGCACTTTCTATATCTAAAATCTCTCCCATGTTTTGCCGATGTCATAATTGCCTAGGGTGTTACAATACACTCCCCACACAGGACTTAACATCCTCACTGAGGTTGCCTTACCACCGCTCAAGGTTGCATGCAAAATAGCTCTAATACTAATTGTAATGACCCGGATCCAACTGTCCATAATAACTTGCAAATAACCCAAACACATGGCCTAAAATAGTTAACCTAAGTTATTACTAGTAGTTGGGTCCTAAGCTTATAAAGCTCCCTTATCTCACTTTTCTTTTGATATGGGATTTGGGAGTACTTTTTATACCCAAGCTCTCTCTCTTATTTTATCGATACGGGATTTGCTTAGGGTGTTATATTAGTTATCAAGTCATTCAAGTTAATAACTTCTCTCCAATTTTGTATATATCCTATACATTGCTTATCTTCAAGAGTAAATTCGGGCAACGGTGAAAGTTCTTATTAGATAAAGTGCTAAGGGTAGGTGAAAGGAAGAGGCTGGCTATCACTTCATCGAATAATAAAAAATAAATCCTTCCATTCTTTAATGGATTAAGGATTCCTAATTGAAAGAAGACCTTTAGCCTACATATTAGGATGATCTTAGGTATTTACCCTATGTATAAATTTATAAAACTTCCTAATAATTCTACTACTAAGGTAAAGACGATTTTGCCTAGCAAAAATATATAGCTTATTAACTATTCTCCAACTGTTTGAGGCAAGTTGATAAGGAGAAATACATAAGTCTCTAACCAAAGATTCTTGGAAGGAAGTTAAGGGAATTCGCATACTTGCTCAAAAATCTTTTCATAAACTATTATCTTATCTGATCCTAAAAAATCATTTATTTAAGTATCCTTATCTAAAACCTCTAAGATGTAAACAATAGGTATGTTATATTCACCTCTTACCGATTTTAAGTACTCGGACATAATAGATGAAGAAATATAATATACTCACTGATTAACGAGCCAACAATGGAAAAATGGAATCTTTAGTTTGTTTGAAACATCAAGGTTATCAAGGAAAGAGAAATCTTGATGATCTGAAGGGACAACCTTAGCCACCCCCTCACTTTGCTCGAGGTTGTTGCTTTTCGCTTAACATGTTTACTACATTTCCTAAAGGTTGTGTAGTGATCTTAAACTCTTCATGTAATGCCCCGACTATACAGTATCGTTGAGAGCAAAAAAGTGCGCTCGGAGTGTTGGGTCACCTATATGAGTCTCGAGGCAGGGCATATTGCATAATAAACTTTCAAGGGCTTAAAAATGGTGAAAATGACCTCAATTAAAAATTTAGCAGAACTAATAAATTATTTCAGACTGTAAGCTAATGGGCCATGGGCTCAGATTGAGTCGGGCCGAGAATGACCCGAGATGAGCTTGGATGGGCCTAAAAATGCCATACCCTGAAGGTTAAAAATTCCTCCGAGTCCATTGGTGAAAGAAATCTTGAATTCTGAGGTTGTTTGCAAATTTTCTTAATTTCGGGGTTTTGCACGTAAATTGAGGCAGTTGGTTAAACGTCCTATTGGTGGAATTTGGCCATAAAATTTTACATGCCTCCAATTGAAGGTATTTGAGGATTTTAGAAAAAAATGCAACAATTTTTAGAGGTCTGAACGGCCATATGAAAATTCCTAAAGCTCTGCCGCAAACCGAATTGTTGTAAATTCCCAAAAATTTGGTTCGCCTACCTCCTGAAGGAATTTTGCCACGAAACTTTGTGAGCATCTAATTGGGCCAAATTGGAGATTTTAGGAACAAACGTGATGATTTTTTAACGTTGGAGTATTTTTCAAAATTTCCCGAAGTTTCAACTCGAATTTCCCAAAAAATCGAAGTTCGGGAAGTTTAAAATTTCAGAGGCTCGTGAATATTATGGTGTAGGAAAAATAAATAACTAATGAACAAATGAATGAAAGAAAAGAAGAAAAAATAAAATGAAATGGAATAAAAAAAATATAGTTTGGGGGTATAGATTTAAATAAGCCATAAAGGAAGGATCAAAATGAAAATTAGCCCAATTAAAGTGTGGTGACAACCAAGGAAAAAAAAAGAAAAGACAAGAAAAGGGGGTAGAAAATGTGAAGAAGAGGAAAGAAAGAAAGAAGAAAGAAAAGGAAAGAAAGAAGAAAGAAGGGAAAGAAGAAGAAGAGAAGAAAGAGGAAGGAGAGACTGCTGCAGCTAGCACCAGTGATAGCTTTGAGCAGTGACGGCAGCCTATTGACGACCAGCTACAGTAGTGAAAAAAAAAAGAGAAAGGGGACAACAGCCCCATGGTTACAAAGGTAAGGAATTTATGCTCCTATTTTTTTGGTTTTTCTTTCAAAATTATTTGGATTATATTGGAATAATTATGCAAAATAACTTGAGGATGCTAGGGATGAAATTAGGGAAGTAAGACACTAAAAATTTCTATTAAATGTGGCTGATTTTGAGGGCAAAATGGAATTGGGAGTATGAAATTAAGATTTGATTAGGACTACTAAAACTAATTTTTGTATAGGAGTAGCAAAGAGTATTTTGGGCATAACTTTCTATGTAGATGTCAAAAAAATATGAAATCAGTTGCATATAAAAGCTAACACATAGAGCTATAACTTTTTAGAAGAAAATTTTGCCTAATTCTGTGTAGATTTTGCCTAAAAAATCTTGTAAATGAGAGCATTTGCACTGTCTGCAGAATTCCCGAAATGAACAAAATAGTCTTTATTTATTAGGCCATAACTCCCAGTCTAGGTGTCCAAAATGCATGATTCTTGAACCAAATGAAACTAGACTTATAGGTTTAAAATTTTTATGCAAAAATCTTGAATTGATTCTGGATTTAACCTACTAAAAAATGTGATACAAGTTGAGTGATGAAAACTGAAACTGATAGAGTGCCTTAAGAATAACAAAGGATAATTAGGCCATAACTTTGTGTATAATAGTCAGAATAATATGAAACAAAATTCTTATGAAAGATAAGACATAGGAGTATAATTTTATAGAAGAAAACTTCCTCTAATTCTCTATGGATTTTTTCCATAAATTTAGACAAAGTGATGGAATCGGCACTGTCTACAAAATGCTGGGAGTTAAGGAACTAAAAAAGTGATGTGGGGAAGGAAGGCACCTTGAAAGTGAAAAATGAACTTTAAGAAATGGTAGTCACACCTAAATAGGTAAGTGAACTCGATGAAATATATATATGTATTGATATATTGAATGGCAAGAATGTGTGTGCTATATATGTACTAGTGCTTAAATGTGTGAGTGATGAATAAATATGTATGATGAGTGTGTAAGTTAATTGGGGCTGAATGTCTAAGTTGACACTTATTGCATGTACATTTTTAAGAATTAAAGAGTAAGTGTATTTGAGTATAATGTATTAGAAGCTAGATGCTTAAGCATAAAATATAAGTAATCACCTTAAATTGAATGAAATGGCATGAAAATAAATATGGCATAAGGACAACTTTAAGGCATTTAATGTGTTAATGTGCAATAATGCAAAGTTTGGCATGAATGAGATTAATGGTTGATGAATGTATGCAAGGTGGTAGCCGAATGTTTACTATGTAGGTGTAATGCATTTTTATGATGAATTAAGACATAAATGCATTATGGGGTTTTTAGGCATTTTGGTATGTTGTATGAAATCAATGTGTACATGTGTGTGCTTGTGATTAATGAATGATAGAATGTGAAATTATGACATAAATGAGATGTCCATGGTTAAAGTATGTGGGATGAATGTCTTTAATGTGTGATGGATATAATTTATGTGTTAATATGGCATAAAATGAAGGTACAAGCAATACATGTGGAAACGGTGCATAAATGCATTTGTGTGAGCATTAATGTGATTACATGATTAAGTATGTGCTTATGGAAGTGGCCGAATGCCACCTTGACTGGAGTATGGATTTTTGTCATATAAAGATGCACTATCTGACTTAACATCAATAAGTGCTAATATTGTGTGTAATATGGCATGTTGATGCGAGTTGTAGCTTTTATGCATGTTCATGATGAATTATGCAATATAAGATATGAATGCATGATAATGATGAGAATGTACATGTGCTTGAAATGAGAAGTGCAAGTATGATGTATGTTATGCCATATAAGGCTAATGGTGCTATAAATGCCAAATTGAGGAACTAATGAGAATATAGATGCATGAATGCATCTTCTGACATTATTATGTGATATTAAAGCTATTACACATAAGAAACGTGACATCTATGTGATGATAAGCTTATGGGAGCCTAGATGGCAATGTAATAATATTAAATGATACATGTTATAGGCATAATATGTAGGCCTTGCTAATGAGCTAAAAAGGCCAATGAGATGAACACATGTGACAATGTGATATAAACGATGCAAAATTTATAAATGGTTAAATCGACACAAAATAATGAGTTTAATGATGCCTATATAGTTAGATAACCTAGTATGGATAGGTTGACCGGTCAATTAAAATTTAATACCTGTTAGCATACCTTCAAGTATGAGATCTATGGGTCATTAATTTACGTGTTGATAGGTATGAGAGCCTTCAGGCCTAAGATTTACTTACCTTTGTGGTATGAGAGCCTACGAGCCTAATTTTACTTGCCTTTGTGGTATGAGAGCCTACGGGCCTAAGTTTACTTAACTTTGTGGTATGAGAGTCTACAGGCCTAAGTTTACTTACCTTTGTGGTATGAGAGCCTACGTGTAACGACTCAAAAATCTCAACTCTCGTGAATAGTACTTTCCGGAATGAATAGTATTTTTCGAGACCCGAGTAGCACTAAGCGTACCGACGGGTAGTATTAATTACAAGATAATTTTGGGTAAAGTTTGAAGCCAATCTGAAGTCGTTTGGATGGTTAAAAATCCAAAATAAGATTTTACGGCAGTGTGCTATGAATAGTGCCACAGGCAAAATTGAACCGTAAATAAAATAACAAGTTGCTCAAAATAATCTGAAAATGTTACAACCCGATACTCAAATATTCTAAGTAGTCCATTGGTTTTGAAATCGAAATTTTCTAAGATCAGGAAGTAATTTTTTTGAATTTTTAGGATAGAAAATAAATTAATTTTTTAGGTTTTTGTTAGAATTTGAGCACAAGATTTTAAGAAGATTTAGGGCTTGAATTTATCTAATTTTAGGGATAAGAATTGAGAAAAACCGACTTTCCTATCGGTTATAACAATTTTTCAAAAATAAGAAAAATTAATTTTTTTAAATTATAAAAGGAAAAATTTTCCATCCTTCCATACGCATACACAAACCACCATCCTCCCTCTCAAAATCTAGAAAATTCGCCCACCTCTCTCCTTCTCCTTCTTTTCTTGATTTCTCTCTCCTCGGATAGACCCATCGAGCGAGTTTATATTCGAACGACGAGTGTTTCGAGACAAGTTCATGGATACCCATTTCGTCTAGAACGGCGGAGTAAATCGGGAGAAAAGTCAAAGAGAAGCCGATATGAACAGTAACTTTCTCTCTCTTAATATTTATTTTTTTACAAAAATT
>CANXYI010123628.1:0-21332 GCA_948208565.1 Hura crepitans
GAAATACATGCTTGACATGAATATATATATGTGTGAACATATTTTATCAATACTTCACTAAGCTTTATGCTTAGTGTATTGAGTTTTTTATGCTTAGGTTATAGATAGACAACTTTAGTCTAGCCTTAGAGTAAAAGTGCAATGTAACCAACTTCCAACCTCAGTACATTTTTATCCTATATAGAGTGATGTACATAATAGTAGAATGGCACTCCTGTGTACATAGAGAGCATAGGTATTTTATGCAATTACATTAGTTGTATAAATTAACTAGATAGATATTAATAGTATATAATAGGTATATGATGCGAACCAAAGATATGATAATCTTATGACTAACTTCAATACTTGAACTATGATATGGCTAATGTCATTGTGATATATTGGCATATGTTGATATTGGTGGACTAGAAGGATCCAAGTTGTTGATTTAAGATTGAGACTTTATAGATGTGTGATTTTTAGTAGGTTTTATTTTGAGATATTACACCGCATAGCCATTATGCTATCGAATTTTTGTCTTAGCGGGATATTTTTAATTTAATGTGCATGCATATCTGATACATGGTGGATTACATGTAGTTTCCAGATGTCCATGACACATATATAAAATAGGGTTTTAAGAAGATAATAGGTTAACTTGGCAGAATCTATTAACGTGCCATCTCTTATTCGAGTTGGCAATAGCTCGAGTAGAAGGTGTCATAATGTGCCTTCTCTCATTTAGATCTAGTTATTGGGTCTAGTGAGGAGTGTCACATTATGTGTTATTAGGGTAAGGTTTAGGCATTCTTAGGTTCCATATGAGTGCCACAGGATTTTATATATATATATATATATATATACATATACACACACACACACACACACACACACACACACACATATTGCACTACTTAAGGCTAATGTTTGTTCTTAGATATTGATTGAAGATGAGTGACCTAAGGTAGCTAGCTAGTGCTAAAGAGGTGGAGAGTTGTGGCCCCATAACTATTCGGTAGCTGATAAGATCAAAAACACTAGCATCTAGTGACATATCCCAACCTACAATTGTTTAGCTCATGCTAGTATAATCAGCACTAATACAACAAATGGTAGAAGTATTCAAATAGGTTGCTACAATAGTCACCCCACCTCTCCTACCAGCACCACAACAACCACCTTAAGCTCTCTAAAAGATATAACTTAAACATGTCAAGAAGATGGATGCTATAGATTTTTTAGGGGTAGACAGAGATTATTATGCTACAATAGAGGATTGGATTTAAAGAATTGAGTGGTTACTAGAATAGGTAAAGTGTACCCTATAGGAGAATTTGATTTGTGCCACCTCGTTGCTGTAAAAAGAAGCATATCAATGGTGGGGAAATTATGCAAAATGTAAAGCTCCAATAGATTTAACCTGGGACTTCTTCATAAAAGAGATTAAGAAGAGGCATATTACTGAGGGTTATTTGGAGAGGAAAAAGGAGTAATTTCTTGACTCGAAATAGAAAAGGAGGGTAGTATTAGAGTAAAAGAAAGAATTTGCTAGATTTAGTAGGTATGTGATAGAGATTATGCACATTGTGGAAGAAAGGTGTAGGATGTTTGAAAGGGGCCTCAATATTGACATTTGGCTATATTAGCTATAAATAAGATAAAAGAGTTTGCTCTACAAATCACTGTAGCTTGGAAAATACACTAAAGGAGAAAAAGGGGAATTTCTAGAAAAATGAGATTTTTTGTAGTAAGTCAAGCTATTTGAGCCTAAAAATCGGGTAAGAAATATATTATAGGCCCTATTATATAGACATCATAGAGATCAATTTTAACTCAAAGATCTAAACTAGTAGTGTAATTTAGGCCTTGATTGTGGCAACTAGCCACTAGTGCACCAATTTCTACTGCTAAGAATGCACTACATGTATGTGCCACATATGGAAAGAGACATAAAAGTATATGTTGGAAATCAATCCTAAAGGCATGCTATAGATGTGGTCCAAAGGCCATTACAAGTATTATTTTCCACTAAAACCTGATGTTAAGGACTCTACATAACTCTAAGCTTTATGACCAACACCTATTCAAAGTTAGAAAGAAAACAAGGGAGATAGAGTCAGATGAAGTCAAAAACCTCAATCAAAGGTAAGGCAGAGAGCATAAGCTTAGGCCCAAGCTTGCCAATATGCTATCAGAGCTCGATTGGAGATTAATTCTCTAGACATCATTGTTGCTACATTTTACTTTCTTCACTAAACTATTTTGGCACTAGTTGACCCAAGGTCCATATATTATAATGTTTGCCTCATAGTAGAATAGGATAGGGAGCTACAGTTAAAACCATTAGATACAAAAACTATAGTTAGTAATCCTATAGGGCAATATGTCTTAATGAATAGAGTGTACCAAAATTGTCCTTTAGGTATCTAAGGATATATCTTTCCTATCAATCTTATTGAGCTACACTTTAATGAATTTGATGTCATACTAGGTCTGGATTGGTTATTAAGACACCATATTATTATAGATTGCAGGCAAAAGAGACTCACTCTCTAGACAACAAATAGGGAGGAAACTATAGTAGTAGGTGAGAGAGTAAACATCTTATATAATGTTATCTCTATAGTGACTTGGCACATATTGTTGATACTAATAAGATAGGACCTATTATTAGTATGATACCAATAGTGGTAGAATTTCTAAATATTTTCCTAGATGAGGTGCTAGGATTACCACCTAAACTTGAGATTGAGTTTTCCATTGAGGTTTATCTAGGCAAAACATAAATATTGATAGCCTTTTACAGAATGACACCTATAGAAATAAAAGAATTGATGGTGTAGTTGCAAGAGCTGTGAGATAAAGGGTTTATCAAACCCAGTCTTTCACTTTGCAAATCATAAGAGTTGTTTGTAATAAAGAAAGATGGTCTATTATGACTGTGTATAGATTATAAATAGCTCAATAAGTGACCATTAAGAATAAATACCCACTACCTAGGATTAATGATTTATTTGATTAGCTAAAAGGATCTTGTGTTTTCTTAAAGATCGACTTGAGATCAGGGTATCACTAGCTCTGGATAAAAGAATTTGATATGCAAAAAATAGCCTTCTGCACTAGATATAGATGCCATGAGTTTATAGTAATGCCTTTTGGGTGGCTAATGCCATAACTACATTTATGGACTAAATGATATAGATATTCAGACCATACTTAGATTTATTTGTGGTTATGTTTAATGATGATATTCTGGTGTATTCTAAAACCATAAAAACATGAACAACATCTCAAGCTAGTATTGCATACATTGAGAGAGAAGCAGTTGTATGATAAATTAAATAAATACATTTTTTTAGCCAAATAAAGTCACATTTTTGGATATATTTCTTCCGTTGAAAGGATTAGAGTTGAGCCCAACAAAATCAAGGCTACACTAGAATAGAAGCCTTTGAGAAAAGTGACAGAGTTCAGAAGCTTCTTAGGAATAGCTAGGTATTATAAGTGATTTGTTAATGGGTTCTCAATGATTGATACCTCCATGAAAAACATATTGATGAAGGACATGAAATTTATATGGGATCATAAGTGTTAGGAAAGCTTTGACAAATTGAAAACCATGTTGACAAAAGCCCTTAACATTACATTACTAGAATTCAGGAAATACCTTGTCATCTATAATGATGCTTTGCATAATAGACTTCGGTGCCTATTAATGCAAGATGGTAAATAATTAAAGGCACATGAGAGGAACTATCTGACTCATGATCTAGAGTTAGCAACTATTGTTTTTGCCTTGAAAATATTGAGGCATTATCTTTATGGTGAGAAATGCTATGCTTATACTAATCATAAGACTATGAAATACTTACCTACCTAGAAAGAGTTAAACCTAAGGTAGTCGGGGTGGATAGAGTTGATCAAAGACTATAATTGCTTAATTGATCACCATCCTAATAAAGCTAACATGGTAGTTGATGCACTAAGCTAAAAACTCTTATGTGCTACGAAAGCACTAAATGTTTAGTTGCGATACCTAGAAAATAGAACCTTGTTAGCTAAGTTACAAGTGAAGCCTGATACAACCTATCTAGCTCCTATACAAGCACAGGCACAACCACCTCTTCTATAGTAAATGGTAGAGCTACTCAGAAAAGCCCTTATTATAGCTACTCTAATAGCACCACTTATTCCTGTACCAACTCTATAATCCCAAGCCTTGCAAAAAACTTATTTGGAGAAAGTTAAAAAGATAAGGGCAAAAGACTTCCTAAAAACCTGGGCATATGATTCCTTAAGTACAGAATATTGCTTAGAGAGGACTATCATGATTCTATAGCAATTACATTGCTCGATAAAGGAGAACCTGACATGTGCCACTTCACTACTATAGGAGGAGGCTTTCTATTTATTGGAGACCACTACAAAGGATAAGACTGCTAAGGAGAGAACATGGTACTTCTCTCTGAAAGAATTTAAAAATAGGTATATCTTAAAAACATATATTGAGAAGTGGAAGAAAGAGTTTTTGCATCTTATGTAAGGAAAGTGGACAGTATCTAATTACGAGAAAGACTTTGCCAAACTGAGTAGGTATGCTAAGGAGTTTGTTTTTATAGAAGACGAGAGGTGTAAGATGTTTGAGAAAGACTTTGAAATTGAGACCCGGACCCATATAGCTACATCTAAGATTCAAGAATTTGCTTCTCTATTAATAGCTACTTATAACATGAACGGTTGCTGCAAGAGAGGAGAGACACTTATTAGAAGAAGAGATCCTTCACCTAAGGGCAATCTAGTTTAGCCCTAGAGGTAGGTATGAATTAAAAGAGAGGATAGACATCTCAACCACCACATAGACAAGGTCAAACATAGAGATCAAGACAAGGCTCCTAGTTCAGACTTAGATAGTAGCAGGCTACCAATGCCCCTATTTATCTAGCTAGAAGTGCCCTATTGAGATTTGGTACCTATAAAAGAAGGCAAAGAGGAACTTATTGGAAGACTAAACTTGGTGTGTAACACCCGTGCTTCGAGGCTTTGTGAATAGTGCCACTAAGTCTAGGAATTGTGCCCGGGGTGTCGAGACACTTACATGTAACTGAGGTAGAGACACTGGTCATGAAACTTTGAGGGGCTTTAATTTGATAAACAAAGTAAAATTTAAAAATTTAATAGAACAAATAATTCATTACGGACTGTAAGTTACCTCTCAGTATAATAAAAATTTTTTATGTCGAGATTTACCTCGAATATGCACAGACAGACTCAAAAATAGTTGACGTTGAAGCTCAAAATTATACTGAGTCCATTGGTGAAGGAATTTTTGAAATCAGAGGTCATTTGCAAATTCTTGTAATTTTTTAAGTTTGGCACACAAATTGAGGCAGTCTAAAAACTTGAGCTTTTATTTGTACTTGAGCTTTTTGATAATGATGTTTCTATTTCTTTTGTTAATAAAATGAACAATTTTGCTTATTTTTGTGATGTCTCATCTAACTATATCATTTATAATGATAATCACTACACATATAACATATTTGACATTAATTCAATCAATACTACCTCGTTTAATCTTGGTACTGACAAAAATCCTAAAGATATCTTAATTGCATTTGATGTAACTTCTAAAAAGGGAATTAAATTTGAGAGAATTTTAAAAAAATATGAAAAAGTCTTTGGCTGGACCTATAAAGGCATGCCCGAGGTGGACAAAGAAATAGCTAAACATGCCATCTACATAAACAAATCGAAGCCAGTTCTTAGAAGAAGTGCAATATTTGACCTGGCTAGCCAATGTGGTGCTTCTAGCCAAGAAATATGGTAAAGTTAAGATGTGCATAAATTATAAGGATCAAAATAAAGCCTACTTAAAAGATGACTTTCTATTACCCTATATAGATGTGCTAGTTGATAGTGCAGCATGTGTAAAATGTACAGTTTCGTGGATAGATATGCTAGTTATAATCAGATTTTGAACAAAATAGTGGACAAGATAAAAATTGCCTTCATCACATAGTAGGGTACCTTTTGCCATAGGGTTATGCCTTTTGGGTTGAAGAATGCTGGAGCTATATACCAAAGGATAGCCAAAAGAATCCTCGATAACTTGATTCACAAAGAAGTGGAGGTATATGTTGAAGATATGATGATCAAATGCACTACAAAAGAAGGACATTTTGAGGAATTAGAAAAGTTCTTTAAGCAGATAGATAAATACAACCTATACTTGAATCCAAAAAAATGTGTGTTTAAAGTAACTTCAAGTAAACTCTTAGGGCATATAATAAGTCAAAGAGGAATTGAGTTAGACCTTGGTAAAATCAAAGCAATTCAACAAATGCTTATTTTGTAGAAGGAAAAAGAGATAAGGGGATTTCTGGGTAAGATATAATACATTAGTATATTCATAGCCAAGCTTACTACCATATGTGAGCCTATTTTTAAGTGTGTTAGAAAGAACCAACCAAACAAGTGGAATGAGGATTATTAGAAAGGTTTCAACATAATCAAGGAATATCTATTAAACCTGCTAGTTTTGCAACCACCAAGGCATGAGAAGCTATTAATTCTTTATCTATTTATTAAAGAAAGCTCAGTTGGGGCTATGATAGCATAAGAAGAAAAGCTAAGGGTTGAGTTTGTGATTTGCTACTTAAGTAAGAAGTTTCTTCCTTATAAGGCCAAGTACAAAAAAAGTGGAAAAGATTTGCTTAGTAGTAGTATGGGCTTCAATGAAACTGAGGCACTATTTCTAATCATATATGGTACAAGTAATATCTAAACACAATTCATAAAGATATCTTTAAACAGCTGCATATTTGATAGGAAGAATGAGTAAATGGCTTCTCTTGCTCTAAGAATTCAACATTTGGTACTTAACGAGGAAGATTATAAAAGGATGGGCAGTCATAGAATTTCTAGCCAATCATCCATTAGAAGGTAAATTGTTGGAGTTTGAATTCCTAGATGAAAACCTAAACCCAATTATAGTCCAAGGATGGTAGATGTATTTTGACGGGGTAGTAAACAGTAAAGGAGCAGGAGTAGGAGTAATTCAAATAACCCATGAAGGAGAAAAGCTACCACTAGCTAAGAAGTTAAGATATAGAGTTACAAATAACATGATAGAATATAAAGCTTTCATATTCAGGCTTAAAGCATTATTGGCTTTTGGTGCAAAGATAGTTGAGGTGTTTGAGGATTCATCTTTAGTAGTGTATCAAACCAATGAAGAATGGACCATTTGTGAAGAAAGATTAATGCCTCATACAGAGTACCTGAGATCTATTAGTGGACTGTTTGAAATGTGCACCTTTTATCATGTTCCTAGAGATGAGATTAGTTAGCAGATGTATTGGCCACCATGATCTCTATTTGGGATAATCTAAAAGGGGTAATCATGAAACCACTAATTATTTCTAGTTCTAAAAAGCCTTGCTACAAGACAAAGTAGATAATGGAAATAGAGTAGGAGAAAGATAAGCTGTGGTTTTACGATATCCATAATTACTTAAAGAATGAAACTTCCTTAAAAAAGTTGCAAACAAGGATAAAAGGGTGTTAAGGAAACTATCAACTCAATTCATCAGTATAGATGGGGTCCTATACAAAAGGCAAGCAGATGGTCTTTAGCTTCGTTGTTTAGAGGAGAAAGAAGCATAAAATTTCATGGAAGAAATACATGTAAGATTTTGTGGCGCATATGTGAATGTTTTAAAGTTAGCCAAAAAGATCATGCGCCTAGGGTTCTTTTGGCTTACTATGGACCATGATTGCTCAAAGTACATGTAGAAGTGTCATAAGTGTTAGCAGTATGGGGATTTAAGACATGTGCAAGTATTAGAACTACATAGTTTATCATCCCTTTAGCCATTTGCTGCATAGGGAATATATATAATTAGAGAGATACATATGATAGCCATGAATAGGCATCATTTTATTATGATAGCCATTGATTATTTCTCAAAATTCATCGAAGAATAATCTTTTATTAATTTGGGAGCAAGAGAGATAGCTAGATTCATGGAGAAGAATTTAATATACAGATATGGGGTTCTACACTATATAGTCTTAGAAAACGGTGTCCAATTTTAGGCTAAGACAAAGGTACTGTTACAAAAGTATAAGATATAGCACCATAAATCCTCTCATTATAGATCATCAGTGCTTCCTTATCTCTCTCTCTCTATGACCATCACATTATTCCTCTCTCTTTTCCTTCACTTTGTCAAGTCCTTTCTATCTCAGGGCTATTATCATGCCATGCTCAATTGTCAAAACACATGTATAGAATTTTCATCATAAGAAAATCATGTCATGTATAATACAAGTATACAAATGGCAAGATGCATGCTAAGCTCTACAATGTAATGCCCCAAGGCCGGTATGAAATGCATTAAGGAAAAGCAATAGCCTCATCCTCAGGGACCTTGATAGCCAAATTTTATCCTCAGTCTTGTTCTAATTCTCTTACCATAAGGTGCCTTATGATTTACTCCTACTAATCACTGATATATCACTTCTATGTATTTTTAACTTCACTAATTCCCTTTTCCTACTTAACTTTTGCACTTTTATTGCTCCTTAATATAACTGTCCTACACTTTAGTTCCTTCCCTTTTTATACCCTTTACAAGTTGATAACAACTTTTTCAATATACCTCAAGACCATAGGCAACTAGGTTGCCTTATTTAGGGACACTCAGTTCTCTTTTTCCATGTTTTAAAGATATTTAATCTCATTAGGTATAATATATCAGACATTTATTCCTCATTTCTAACCTTTGAGTTCATACTACCATTTTCATCTCTTAAGTTTCCCACGGTGTCCCTTTTTCTTCTCATTAACTTCCTTATAATATCCTTTATCTCCTAATAGATACTCTAGTTCTGAGGAAACTGTACTAATTCCTTATTACCTCTTATCTATTCTTTATTCCTAATACTTAACAAGTTTTCACCTTTCCTCTCTCATCAGTAGCCTCAGCCACCTAATAATCACCTTATAATTATTTTACAATCACAATGCAATACACAAGGTTACTATATTTTCTTCTTTCAAATGACTCTATCCTCTGGTTGCTCAATTAACCATGCCATCTCTTCCTACCATCCACGAAGCCTATTACTCCTTTATTAAAGTACTCTTGCTCTTTCATGGCTTCATTGATAGCATCAATAGCCTCAATTTAGGAGGAAGAGGATCATACAAGGTTATAACACCATCACTTTAGCCTACTATTTTCTTTTCCAAGGAATCCCTATAGTTACTACATCAATTGTTTACCAGAAATCTTCATTTTCTAGCAGTGTAGCAGTTATCCATATCCCAAAACTCCTAAGGCACTCATGCATTACTATTTAGAACTGCCTATAACCTAGCTCTGATACCATTAAATGTAACACCCCCTGCCTATTCCTAAACAAAATAGGCAAAGTGTGCTACTTCTCATGAGGTCATCCATCCTTAGATTTCCTAGGGGCCTTTCGTTTAACTTTTGCTTAGATTTCTCCTATTTAGTCTAGAAATTTCTTTTAATGGTTCCGATGGTCTGTAGTAAACCTCATAGGCATATGACACGCACATGCTTGATTTTACTATCAGATATCAGTTTATGATGTGATTACAGCTAGAAGCTCGTTTCACCTAGTTATAAGCTATCATGTTGGCTAACTAGTCACCATAACCCTTAACTACCCATAGTAACTTGCACAAGTGCCTTTAATTATTAAAACACATAATCTAATCAGATAATTTCATACTTGGATAGTCATTAGCTGCACTGCTGATCATCTGCATCATATCTTTCTAATCTACCACCTACACATCGGACACCTGATACGTTGAGTATGCACTCAGTGGTGAATTTAACCAAACATACCATGTATCACTATCATGTGCAATCACACACAACCATTTACTTACATCATCTATTTATTAATTCCTATCGCTTTATTAAAGCTTCTAATTATGTGTATTTATTAATAGCATCACATTACCTCAATTAGCCTGTTAACCTAGGCTTCCATTTTTGCCTGAAGTCCATAACAACATATTTTCATACTATCTATTCTCTCAATACCTAAGTTTACATGGTTTACATAGCTTATCCATTCACTCCTATCATTCTCACATTAATTCATTCAATTTATGTACCTTTCATCAATCTTTTACTCACTTAAAAAATTACACTAAGATTACATAAGATTATTCAGTCTCTTTTTGCAGCTTATCTCTTATTCATAACACATTTGCTCTTAGGTTATCTCAATTAAAGTAGTTTATGTCCCACTTTTCTCATTAATATAATTAAATCCATTCAAGTTCTTTCATTAATCACAAGGTTCAAGAAATATCTTCCAACCACTAGATAATAGGAATCACAATGTTCAGTGGCCCACATTTTGGACCTCGACTGTAATGCTCGATAGTCAAAGTCTTATAAGCAGTACCTTTCTAGGCCCAAGTGATGTTCCCTGCGGTGCGGGTTATCATTACATGTCCAATGAATGGCATATTGGTCATAAAACTTTGACGGTCCTAACAATAGGGAAAATGAATAAATTAAACAATTTAGCAGAACTAATAAATCATTTTAGGTCAAGAACTAATGGATAAGGAGATAAAATGGCGTCAGGTCGGGATAGCCTCGAGAAGTGCTCGGACGGTCTTGAAAATACCACACCGCATACCTCAAAAATTCCACAAAGTATAATGGAGGAGGAATTATAATTTTCTGAGGTCAATAGATATTTTTTTCTGAATATTTTATTCTAGTAGGTGAATAGTGCCAAATAATCAATTGTTGAATTTTGACTTGAAATTTTACGTGGGCCTTAGCTACACTAATCGAGGATTTTTGAAACTAAAATGAGAATTTTTGGAGGCCTAGAGAATTTTCTATGAATTTATGAAGTAAAAAGTGGCATAAAATGAATTTTAAGCATTTGGTAGTCATATGGGCCAATCCCATGCATCCAACCCATCCAACTTAAAAGGTTTACACATGTGAACAACCTCACATTTACAAAAGTCCTCTTCCCTAAAAACTACATAAAGTCAATGCCACCTCATGCTTTTTTTTTATCAGAATTCTTCCTTTCTCTCTCCTTTCTCCTCTAAACATCATGAAAAAGATAGGAAATCAAGCCCCCATCATCCCTAGACACTAATTCTACCAATAAATTAAAGAAAAAGATCTTATTTTGAGAAATTCACCACTGGGGAGAATAGTGGCAGATTATTAAGTAAGTGCTCCGATTCCATTTTTAATTTTTGGTATAGGTAGCTTAGAGTATTCTAAGAATCCCTATAGTTTTAGATTTCAATTTAAAGCTCTAGATTATTTTTGAGAATTTTTCTAAGGTGAGAATTGTGAATGTTTAGGGGTACCACATTCAGGTGAGGAGAACTAAGGCAATAAGGTTAGAAGTGGTGGAGAAAAAGGGTGTACTCACACCCTAGGTATGTTGAATAAGCAAAATTTAATGTGCCTTATGTGTTTGTTAAGTTTTATGTGTAAAACATTTTATGGACTTGTTTAATTTTGGGTATATGCATGATAATTTGGTATAATTAGGTTATAATGGTGTTTTTGGCATGAAAATAATAAGAATTGTATATTGAATTGGGATGAAATGCATGTATAGGTGGGTGAGTGTAATGTGGCCAAATTGTGTGTAACATTTTGCATGGCATGTGTAGGCTTGATATTAGTATGTTAGGGAAGGAATTAGGAGGCTTGTGAAGACTATAAACTATAGCCTAAAATAAATTTTAAATAGTAACATTTTTGGCACCAAAATATTATGAAATAGAAATGAAATGTAAAAGTGTCAAATGAATATTATAATGGCATGAAATTAGGTCTTGGGATATGAGTATGACATATAAGTGAATATGGAAAGGAAAAGATGGAAATTAATCTTGATATGGGTTGGAATTGGTAGAGTACAAAATAACAAAATGATCAAATGAATAGTGTCAATTGTAGAAACTGATCAAATGAATAGTAACTTTGCAATCTTAGGCAAAGTTATGGTAACTTGTGCAATGTTTTCATAAAATGTAAACTAATGGTAGAAATTAGATTTGGGAATGTGAAATGGCAAGAAAAACAGTCATTGGCCCATTAATTAGACACTCACCGAATGGGTTGACCAGTTAACTAGAGATAGCAACTACTAGGCAATTTGGTCCTTCTGGGCCTATTACTGTGTGTTGCTTGTGGCGGGTGCAGCCGTCGAGGTTTTGACATGAACCATGCATTGTAGGGTATTATAAGGTCCACCTGGGTTGATCCTTACTACCTGTTTATCTATTTGTGGGTATTGGGAGGTTCAAGGGGGTTGATACCTGCTATCCACCTTTATTGATACTAATGTGATTTATCGATATTGGGAGGTCTACGGACTGATCCATGCTATCGTGAGTGGTAGGTGCAGCTACCTAGGTCCTAAAAGTGGGCCACTACACAAGATAGTCTTGCTATCTAGTGTCTTAAAGAGTTGTCTGTCTATCATGTGCCTATAATATTAATAACTCTGACTGATAAGATAATTGAATAATAGAACTTAAGTACACACTGAATGTTACATGTTGCTTGTATTTATGGTAGATAGATTTTATTTGGCTTATTCTACCACTGAGTTTTATACTCAGCGTGTCGGTATTTCAATGTGTAGGCAGTCGACAGTGCGATAGTCACCACTAGACATCACCAGTGTAGCTGTCTCTGAGTCTTTTGGTACTTTTTGTTTTTCCTTTTGAGTAGTATAGAAGTGCACTCATGTATATAGAACTGTTATAGGCTATGGGATGTCTGTAAAAATGAAACTAATAATCTAAATTGCATGAACAATTTTGTATGTTAATGGAAATTGTTATTGCCTAATTATGTGTTGATGGGTCTATAACCTATTGATCTGTGATATATGTGTGCTACTAATGACTGACTATGGTTTAGAGGACCAGATGGTCCAAAAGTGGGATGTGTTTGAGAAAGTGAAATTAAAAGTGTTTTTCTCTATAGGTTCATTTAGGGTTAGTTACCCGAGAAGCTGTTATGCTGCCCAATTTTTTTATAATTGTTTGATAATGTCTATTAGGAGTTCTAATGGACTAAAATGTGTAGTAATAAAGGAATAAATAATCAAAAATGGAATAAGGGCATGTTTGGTCAAAGTTGGTCAAACCTAGGTTGAAGTTAAACGAAAGGCCCTTGGGGAAATCCAAGGATTGGTGACCTCAGTGGGAAGTGGCACGCCTTGCCTATTTCAGGTAGAAATGGGTAAGGGGTGTTACATTTAGTAGTATCAAAGTAGGTTTAGGTGTTCCTAAGCATAACATACATGAGTGAATGAGTCTAAGATGTTAGTTTGAGTCAAGGTACACTGTGTGATGTTGACAATTATTTCTTATACAGTTAAACGTGATAAGGGAGCAGACCTCACCCAAGTGAGGGGAAGAGTTGGCTAGTTATGCACCAATGACAATATATGGACTAGTGGGAAGTGCAACCACTCTAGAGCCAAGTGATGCTGCCTACTAGCTGCCACCTCAACCTTAGCCTCAACCTCAACTTTAGGCACAAGCTTCACCTGCGTTGCTATAGTAAATTGTAAATTTGCTGAGACACACTATAGCACCAGCCCTAGCACCAGCTCCGGTGCCAATTGTTGTCACTCCTCTACCTCCACCAGCTCCTCCAATCCCTTAAAAGATAGTTTTAGAGAGAGTTAAAAAGATGGGAGTTGTGAATTTCTTTGGGTCTACGGAGGATAATGCAACAAAGGCTGAGTATTGGTTAGAGAGGACTGTCAAAATATTAGAAGAGCTAGAGTGTTCCAAGGTAGAACACCTAAAGTGTACCACATCTTTACTTCAAAAAGAAGCTTATCATTGGTGGGAGAGACTGAAGAGGAGAAGAATAGCTGCTAAGTTTACTTAAGACTTCTTTCTAAAGGAGTTCTAGAAGCGGTATATTCCCGACTCTTATAGAGACAAGAGTTCTTCGACCTAAAGCAATGTAGGAGGTTGATTTCAGAGTATAAGAAGGACTTCAGCCATCTGAGCAAATATGTAGTTGAGTTTTTATCGAATGATGAAGAGAAATTCAAAAGGTTTAACAAGGGCCTTAATATGGATATCAAAATGCAGATCTCGACCTCGAAGATCCGAGATTTCTCAGAGTTAGTTGCAGCAGCCTATAATATAGAAGAGATGCTGTAAGAGAAGAGAGAATTGTTTCAAAGGAAGAGGCCTTTCATAGTAGGCTAGACTAGGTAAGCTCTAGGTGGGAGCAAGAAGCCAATGGACATTCAGTAGGGTCAGCAGTCCTAGAGGTAGTAGGGCTAGTAGTCACAGAGGTAGGCCCTTTCACAAAGGACCAATCAGGGGTATTCTTCTAGACCTCAACCACCTCTATCACAATAGGCTTCTAATGTACCCATGTCCACTGCTAGGAGTGCACCACCTATGTGTGCTACTTGTTAGAGAAAACATTTGGGCCAGTGTTAGCAAAAGAGAGGTAAATGCTTTATTTACAGAGCCTGAGACTATTACTAGAGAGAATGCCCTCAGAGGCCAATAGAGGCAGTTTAGACATAGGCTTTAGTTATAGCTATAACTAGTAGACCATCGAGACAAGAGCAGGCTACCACTAGTCAGAGGGGTAGACCAGAGGCTAGAGCTCTAGCATGATAGCATACCATATGTGCCCAAGAGGAAGTAGAGGCTCCAAACATCATAGCTGGTACATTTTCTTTACTTGATGTTTCTATACTAGCTTTGATAGATCCTGGATCCACACACTTATACATATGCACCACATAAGCTAGAGATAAAGGCCTTGAACTAGAACCTATAGATCTAGATATTCAAGTAAGCAACCCAATAGGTCAGAGAGTGATAGTGAACATTATTTATAAACATTGTTCTCTGATGATACATGATTAGCCATTCCCAGTAGATTTGATAGAGTTGCCCTTCCATGAGTTTGATGTCATACTAAGTATGGACTAGCTATTAGAACATCGAGTAATTATTGATTATGAGAAAAAAAGTTGAGTCTTTAAACCCTAGATAGGTGAGAGGTGATTATTATGGGTAACAAAGACTCCCTGCATAATGTTATTTTTGCTATAAAAGCCAAAAGACTCATATAGAAGGGATATGAATCTTTCTTAGCTTCAGTGATTGACACTAGTGTGCATACCCCTAGCTTGGATTAGATACTTATTGTGTCTGATTTTCCTAACTTATTTTTAGATGAGTTGCTAGGATTGCCACCACATCGAGAGTTAGATTTTGAGATTAAGACTTACCCTGGTGTGAACCCTATCTCGATTACTCATTACAGGGTAGGCCCAACAAAATTGAAAGAATTGAAAGTGTAGTTACATGAGTTATTAGATAAAGGCTTCATTAGGCCTAGTATTTCACCTTAGGGAGCTCCTGTGTTATTTATAAAGAAGAAAGATGGTTAACTCTGGTTGTGTATCAATTATAGGCAATTGAACAAGGTGATAGTTAAGAACAAGTATCCACTGCCTTAGATTGATGATTTTTTTTTATCATTTACGGGGTGCCAATGTCTTTTCTAAGATTGATTTGAGGTCAGGGTACCATCAGTTACGGATCAAGGAAGGTGATATCCCTAAGACTGCATTCAAAATATGTTACGGGCATTATGAGTTCTTAGTGATGCCATTTGCGCTCATTACGCCCTTGCAACCTTTATGGGCTTGATGAATAGAATCTTCAAACCATACTTGGATTAGTTCATGGTTATGTTCATTCATGACAGCTTGGTGTATTCCAAAACCTAGGAGGAACATAAACAACACCTCTGGATTGTATTGCAGACATTAAGAGAGAAGTTGTTGTACACCAACTTAAGCAAGTGTGAATTTTGGTTGAAAAAAGTGGCATTCTTAGGTCATATTGCATTAGCTGAAGGTATTAGGGTGGACTCTAGTAAGGTGAAAGTAGTATTAGAGTGGAATCCTTATAGGAATGTGACTGAGATCTGAAGCATCCTAGGATTGGTAGGTTACTACTGGAGGTTCGTGAAAGGTTTCTCAATGATTACTGCTCCACTAACAAGATTGATCAGAAAAGATGTGAAATTTGAGTGGGATGACAAGTGTCAAGCTAGTTTTGATAGATTAAAGAGGATGCTGATAGAAGCTCCTATCTTGACTCAGCCAAAGTAGGGTAAGGAGTTTGTGATCTACAATAATGCTTCACAAAATGAACTTGGTTGTGTGTTGATGCAAGAAAGAAAGGTAATTGCTTATGCCTCTAGACAATTGAAGACTCACAAAAGGAATTATCCCACACACAACTTAGAGCTAGCTACAATTGTCTTTACTTTGAAGGTGTGGAGACATTACCTATATGGAGAGAGATGCTACATCTACATAGATCATAAGAGCTTAAAGTATTTGCCTATATAGAAGGAGTTGATTTTAAGACAATAACACTAGATGGAGTTGATTAAGGACAATAATTGCTTCATTGACTATCATCTAAGGAAGGCAAATGTAGTTGTGGATGCCTTGAGTAGAAAGATGATAGCTACTCTAAGATTGGTGTATACTAGAGTGGAGTACAGAATAGAAGGTGTAGTGTTAGCTGAATTGCAAGTCAAGGCTAATTTTAAGTAGCAAGTGAAAAAGGCTCAGTTAAGAGATACTCACTTAGTGCAGATTGTGAGTAAAGTTAAAGAGGGAAAGGCTATAGGCTTTAAGTTGAGTGATGACGAAAGCCTATATTACCAAAATAGGTTATGTGTGCTTGATGTAGATGAGTTGAGATTATAAATTCTAAAGGAAGCTCATGAGGCTCCATACTCTATGCACTCTGGGAGTATAAAGATGTACCTTAGATTGAAGCCTTTAATGGTCATCGATGCAAAACTCTTCTCTATTGGAGTGAAGTGGGAGAAACAAGATAGTTGGAGCTTATTTAATTTGAGATGCTGAGGAGAATGTCAAGGTTGTTACAGAAAGATTGAAAGTAGCATAGGATAGGCAAAAATTATATATAAACCTTAAGAGACATGATATTGAGTATGAAGTTAGGGATTAAGTGTTCTTACAAGTATCACCATGAAAGAAGATACTCCAATTTGGCAAGAAAGGCAAGCTTAGTCTGAGATTCATTGGGCCCTACGAGATCAAAGAAAGAGTGGGTCCTTTGCCTTACAAACTTGCATTGCCACCTAAGTTGCTATAGATACATGATGTCTTTCATGTATCTATATTGTGGAAATATCGATTAGATCTGTCACATGTGATAGCTATTGACAAGATACGAGTTCAGCCGGACTTAATGTACGAGGAAGAACCAGTGGAAATCATAGCTAAAGAAGCAAAGCAGTTGAGGAACAAGACGATACCATTGGAAAGAGTATTATGGAGACACCAAAATATGACTGAGGCGATGTGGGAAAGTGAGGAGTAGATACAGATGTAGTATCCTCACCTTTTTACCTCAGGTAATTTCGAGGACAAAATTTCTTAAGAAAGGAAGAATTGTAAAGCCTGACAGGTAAGGTCTTATGAATAGTACCTTCTAGCCTCGAGAGATGTTCTCACGGTGCGGGCAATCATTACAAGTACAATGATTGGCATATTGGTCATAAAACTTTGATGGGCCTAAAAATATGGAAAATGAATGAATTAAAAATATTTAGCAGAACCAATAAATCATTTTAGGTCAAGAACTAGTGGATGAGGAGATAAAATAAGGTCAAGCCAGGATAGCATTGGGATGTGCCCAGACGATCTTAAAAATACCATACACTACACCTCAAAAATTTCATTGAATATGATGGAGGAGGAATTATAATTTTTTGAGGT
The DNA here is from genome assembly GCA_948208565.1 of Hura crepitans. Lineage (NCBI taxonomy): Eukaryota > Viridiplantae > Streptophyta > Magnoliopsida > Malpighiales > Euphorbiaceae > Hura > Hura crepitans. The sequence goes on from CANXYI010123628.1 coordinate 17,851, forward strand.
CAATAGAAATTTTTTTAATATTTTATTCTGGTGGGTGAATGGTGCCAAAAAGTCAACTATTGAATTTTGACTTGAAATTTTACATGGGCCTTAGTTGCACTAATCGAGGATTTTTAAAACTAAAATGAGAATTTTTGGAGGCCTAAAGAATTTTATATGAATTTCTGAAGTAAAAAGTGGCATAAAATGAATTTTAAGCATTTGGTGGCCATGTGGGGCAATTCCATGCATCCAACCCATCCAACTTAAAGGGGTTACACATGTGAACTACCTCACATGTGCAAAAGTCTTCTTCTTCCCTAGAAACTGCACAAAGTCGATGCCACCCCATGGTTTCCTCTACTAAAATTCTTCTTTTCTCTCTTCTCTCTCCTCCAAACTTTATGAAAAAGATAGGAAATCAAACCTCCCTCATTCTTAGACACTAATTCTACCAAGAATTGGAGAAAAAGAGCTTATTTTGAGAAATTCACAACTTGGGTGAAATAGTGGCAAATTATTCAGTAAGTGCTCCAATTCCATTTTTATTTTTGGTATAGGTAGATTTGAGTATTCTAAGAATTCTTATAGTTTTAGATTTCAACTTGGAGCTCTAAATTATTTTTGAGAAATTTTCTAAGGTGAGAATTGAGTATGTTTAGGGGTACCACATTCAAGTGAGGAGAACCAAGGCAATAAGGCTAGAAGTGGTGGAGAAAATGGTGTACTCACACCCTAGGTATGTGGAATAAGCTAAATTTAATGTGCCTTATGTGTATGTTGAGTTTTGTGTGTAAAACATTGTATGGAATTGTGTAATTTGGGGTATATGCATGATAATTTGGTATAATTAGGTTATAATGGTGTTTTTTAGCATGAAAATAATAAGAATTTTATATTGAATTGGGATGAAATGCATGTATAGGTGGGTGAGTGTAATATGGTCGAATTGTGTGTAACATTGTGCATGGCGTGTGTAGGCATGATATTAGTATGTTAGGGAAGGAACTAGGAGGCTTCTGAAGATTATAAACTATGCCCTAAAATGAATTTTGAATAGTGTTATTTTTGGCACCAAAATATTATGAAATAAAAGTGAATTTTAAAATTGTGAAATGAATAAATTAGGTCTGGGATATGAGTATCACATATAAGTGAATATGGAAAGGAAAGGATAGAAATTATCTTGATATGGGTTGGAATTGGTAGAGTACAAAATACCAAAATGACCAAATAAATAGTGGCAATTGCAGAAACTAATCAAATGAATAGTAACTTTGCAATTGTGGGCAAAGTTATGGTAACTTATGTGCTGTTTTCGTAAAACATAACCTAATGGTAAACACTAGATTTGGGAATGTAAAATGGTAAGAAAAACAATCATTAGCCCATCAGCTAGATACCTACTGGATGGGTTGACCGGTCAACTAGGGAGTAGCAATTGCTAGGTAGTTTGGTCCTTCTAGGCCCACTACTATAGGTTAATTGTGGTGGGTGCAACCATTGAGATTCTGACATTAACCCTACACTATAGGGTATTGAGAGGTCCACCTGGGCTGATCCCTACTACTCATTTATCTATTTATTGTTATTGGGAGGTCCTATAGGGTTAATCCCTGCAATCCACCTTTATTCATACTGATGTGATTTATAGATATTGAGAGGTCTACGGACTGCTCACTGCTATCGAGTAAGGTAGGTACAGCTACTTAGGTCCTAAAAGTGGGCCATTGCATTAGATAGTCTCACTATCTAGAGTCTTAAAGAGTTATTTATCTATCATGGGCCTATAATATTAATAACTCTTACTGATAAGATAATTGAATAATAGAACTTGAGTACACACTTAATGTTGCATGTTGCTTGTATGCATGGTAAACATATTTTATTTGGCTTATTCCAACACTGAGTTTTATACTCAGCGTGTCATTGTTCTGATGCGCAGGCAGTCGACAGAGTGACGGTCAGCACTAGATGTCACCAATGTAGCTATCTTTGAGTCTTTTGGTACTTTTTACTTTTCCTTTTGAGTTGTATAAAAGTGAACTCATGTATATAGAACTGTTATGGGCTATGGGATGTTTGTAAAAATGAAACTGATAAACTAAATTACATGTACAATTTTGTATGTTAATGGAAATTGTTATTGCCTAATTGTGTGTTGATTAGTCTATGACCTTATGATCTGTGATATATGTGTGTTGCTAATGATTGACTTTGGTTTAGAGGACTAGAGGGTCCAAAAGGGGGATGTGTTTTAAAAAGTGAAATTAGAAATGTTTTTCTTTACAGGTTTATTTAGGGTTAGTTACCCGGGTTGCCGTTATGCTGTTCTATTTTCTATAATTGTCTGATAATGTATGTTATCAGTTTTAATAGACTAAAATAGGTAGTAATAAAGAAATAAATAATCAAAAATAGAATAAAGGCATGTTTGGTCAAAGTTGGTCAAATCTAGGTTAAAGTTAAATGAAAGGCCCCTAGGGAAATCCAAGTATGGGTGACCTTAGTAGGAAGTGGCACACCTTGCCTGTGTTAGGTAGAAATGGGTAGGGGGTGTTACATCGACATCTGCACTAACCTAGTCTGAGAACTGGACAAAAGACAAAGCTGTATATGGCCCACATTTTGGACCTCAGTGTTTATACACACCCTTTACCTGATAGCAAGGATCAGTTTATAAGAACCTCCTAATACTAGAAGGGGATAGTAGGGATCAGCCCTATGGGACCTCCCAATATCCTAGTATCGTCAACAAAAGTAAGACATCAGGTGGATAGCTTGGATTAACCCTAATAGGTAGTAGGAATTTGTCCGTAGACCTCTCAATACCCATAAGTGGGTAGTAGAGATCAGCCGTAAGTCTCCTAATACCTGAAGCATGCAAGCTCAATTTAATACTCACTGGTAGCACCCACCAGACACAGGCTAAAATACATATAGACTCAGCCTCTAGCAGTTGCTAATCCCTAGTTGACTGGTCAACCTATCTAGTGTATAAGCAACCATCAACCCCATATTCCCTTTCAATCATCTTTCACAGTCATTAGGTGTATTATCTAGATTATCCATAATAAAATATATTTTTCTCGGTGGTCATCTTGATTCATTTATCAGTTAAATTCCATTCAATATCCTTTTTGTTTCATCAAGTTCCAATATTCTCAACTCTATTTCTATTCTTATCATTAATTCCATATAATTCTCTTTTAGCTTCTTATATAACTGGGTCTAGTTTCTCTCTTTTTTCAACTTAGGCTTAATTCACTTAACTTTCATATATCCCAAAATATTATATTCCTTGAATTTTATGTTACTTATTTCTTTCATTACATTACAGTTGCTTAGTTCCCAGATTTTGTAATTTACTTTCATCGTTACTATATTAATAATAACATTTATTTTTTGCACTGCTTGATAATCTGCTTAATTTAACTTTATGGAATTCTTTTTAATGATTAGACCACACACGTATCTTTAGGTCTCTGTTAATTATAGTCTCT